>JAHDVE020000717.1:0-13712 GCA_022606495.2 Halesus radiatus
AGATAATCTATAACTGCCTCATAAATAAAATTACTCTCGTCAGATGAACTGAATTTTTCACGCCTTTTTCAAAGGATTTAGCGATGGCTGATATGAAGCATTATTCGTTTCAAGTTTCCACACAAAGTGAAGCTGGTACCTCCGCCGTGCGGGGGGTTGTTGCTCAAAATATGCAAAGTGAGTTTTCCCTCCCACCCTCATCGCCAGGTGGGGTAACCACCCCCTCGGGGAATACGCCCGCGAGTGATGGGAATTGTCGGGCACATTTTAGTGCCCAAGGAAGGTAAATTATTTAATTAATTAACACTTGCCAGTAGATTGCCACTACCCCCATTTCACGCCCTCATTTCCAAACGCCCGGCCTGCTTACCGCGTACACCGTACAGCTTTCCGCTCTCTGCTAACTGTACTTCAGTCCGTGGAGCCGCACCGAGCTTCCTTCCCGCCGCCGGAAACTCAACTTATATTTATTTCAAGCGATACTGCAAAAAATACTCTATTTCAATAAAAGAATGTCGCAAACTAAAACTACCGATCACCAGCGAGTTCATACAGATCTTTAGGAGAATCTGTGTTTTGGATACCAGGCCACATTTCGCTAAAAACATATTTACATATGTCTTTAAACACAGAACTCTACTTGACAATGTTCAAACTGCTCGCGATACTAGATCTAAAGGGCAAAGGGCATAATCTCTTACTAACTATAATCTTATTTTTTCTTCGAAGAAGAATTCTTCTTCTAGAAGGTTTTCACTTTGTGATGTCATTATGTATTTTAATTAAAACAAAATAACTTTTTATACATCAGTTTATTAATATACAATATTACAACATGTTTCGTGAGCGATGCTCACATCTTCAGGTATCAATGTATACTGAAGTTAACAATTAAAATATAGAACAGTTAGATTTAAGTGGGGAATTACAATCAGGAAATTACAATAATTAGGAAATTACAAAGATTTAAGTGGGGAGGGGTGGTAGGGGAAAGACAAATAATTAGGAAATTACAATCGTTAAGGGAAGGTTCCCTTAACGATTTCCTAACGGACACCAAGATTTGAATCATTAGCTGAAACAGATCAAATTCAATGATTTTTTAAAACATCCCTACAAGTATTATACAATGTTCAATCGAGGCTTCAAACTGTTTACCATAACATTATACTTTAAATTGTAAACACTTTATACCGATAAATGAATTAAAAATTACTTTTGCGTTCACCACTTTATTTATATATACGTATCAACATGTTTCGAAAGCAATGCTTTCTTCATCAGGAATAAATAGAATACTAAAAAATGATAATGTCAAGTATACACAAATTATAAACGTTAAAGTAGGTAAGTAATTAATCAAAAATGTTCATATAAAATTATTATAAAATATTCAATAACAAATTTATATGGGAAATTAATTATTTTTATTATCAATATTAATATGAAAATAAATTCAAGAGACAGCTATTTAAAAAAAAAGATTATTTATTAAATTTAATTCACTATTAACGCTTTTTCTGATTTCTAAAATTTCAAATTGGTCAAATTTTTAAACCAGTAGCACTTGTATGTATTTTTCTTTTTTTTAATTATATATAAAAAATAGTTTGTTTCTAAAATACGATTTGCAAGTTCAGAATAATACTTCAAACCGATTTGAAATATTTACAATAAATTTTACCACCGCGACTTGCTATATAAATATTTTAGACACGGAATCCGGAGAAATGTCTCGGTGGGTACCTGCTCGCGAGAAGCTCCGTGATTGTTTCCGTGTACAGTGTACAGTGTACGAGTATAATGAACAGACAGAGGGGGCACCTGAGTGCTGAGTATCTGCCGTCTGATATAATTCTTTGGTGAATCAGCATTTCGGTCCTCCGTTTGATGTTTTAAATAAAATAAAAGCGCGGAACAAAAGAAATGTTTTTTATCTTTAGCAAACACAATACGGAAAAGCGGGTGCGGACTTTAGATGCGTAGATAAGTCGAAAGCGCCTTCGTCTTACGGCAGAGTAAATCCCTTTGAGGGGAACGTCTCACATTAAGTGCTCTTCCCTTCTTCTCTCTGTTTACTTCTTATTTTCCTTTCGGTCCTCCTCTTTATTTATTTTCTGCTCTAATAATGAGCCACGGAATAATTCATCGAGCGCTTTTATCCCAGCCAATTCAATTTGGATTCGATAATGTATTTTACTTATTTAAAAGTAATTTGCTGAAAGTTTTCTCGTTCATTCCTCATCTTCCGCAGTTCGGCAGTTCCGTTAGAAGCACATTAGGAATGCGGCCGCCGCTTAAACCCTCCTGGTTTAGTTCCACTCTTGCTGCGGTAAGTGGCGACAAGCGCTATTCGGCGGGACTAAGTGAATAGTTGTGTAATTGTGGTTCAATTAACTGTTTACTTCAGCACTCATATTCCGCAAGAACCACAACTTGAATCAATTAGAACGTAATTTAGTTCTTTCGTGCAGATATCCAACGGTTTAGTTAAATGTCTGATGTGAAAGTGTCCAGGCTAAATCAATTGCGTGCGGAATGGCTTGCGGCGGAGTGCTTGTTTCCTCCGCTTTCCGCCTTTCTTTAGCGCATCCCTTTACTCTCTTACGGACTCCCTTTAGAGTAGTCCAGTGGACACCACTCGGGCGGAGTATAGCTCAGGGAACACCAACCTAACCCTCGCCAATACGGCAATAATTTTAATGATGGCTTTCAATAGGCCATGTGCAGCGAGTGTAAGGGTTTATTAAAAGTCCCGGGGGACCGCCTGCAAAGCGCGAATTCACATTCATGACTCGATGATACAGTTTAAATACCTAAACATTGTAGTCAAGTTCAGTTTTTTTAACGTCCGTCTTTAGTTTTATTCCGTGACATTTGTAATATAGTATAGTATAGCCTGATAATCATTCCCAAACTGTTATCGGGGTGTAATGCAACGAGATACTAACTAAATAACTAATTATCACGCTATTTCCCCGCAGGGGTAGGCAGAGAGAACGGATCCCCAAACAATTTGATCATGACATGTCTTCCTTGGACGTCCCTGGCTTCTTCTTCCATTCCCATTCGCGTCATATATTCCTTGATACTCCTTTCTTCGTTCATTCGCTCACTTTCTTAATCTTACTCATTACGCTTACATCATCCTTGCATTCTTTACGAATCTCAATATTTTTCACATGATCATACATGGTTTTACCACACATTCGTCACAGGGATCTCATTTCTACGGCATTCAGTACTACACATAAGGGTTGGTATCAGCACTCCATTGTGGACTGCTAGCTTCGCTTCTTTGGACAACTTTTTGTTTCCGCCAATCCTCCATTAATAGAGTTTCCTGCATTTACCGTTCTTTCAATATCCCTATCAGTCTTTCCATCTCTCGTAAACATACTTCCCAAATACACAAACTCATCGACCTGCTCCAAGTATTCATCATTCACAACTATATTGCACACTGTTGTCGTACTCTCTCTTTCAAACACCGTGACTTGACATGACATGACTTACTTACATTCAACATTAGCTCATTCTTCATACATACTTCGTTCATCCTAGATACGAGGGACTGTAGATCTTTCATACTGTTTTCGTACTCTCTCTTTCAAACACCGTGACTTTGGACTAATTTACATTCATCATTAGCTCATTCATACATACACTAGATACGAGGGACTGTAAATCTTCCATACTGTTAGCAGTCAGCACCGCATCATCAGCATACAACAGGCAACATACTTGCCGATTACTCATTTTCGCGCCTAAGTCCACCTCTTTCAATTCTTGAAAAAAATTATCCATGTATAGATTGAATAACTACGGTGACATTACGCAGCCTTGCTTAACACCTTTTGTGATGTCAAACCACCCCGTAAAATCACTGTTTGCCCTAACACATGCAACGCTTCCCTCGTACAGAGATGCGATTGCCTGTAGAAGATTCGTATTCACTCTATTCTTAGACAACACCTTCCATAACTTTTTTTTCTGTCAACTCTGTTAGCACAATCACAATATTGTCATTGTTCCAATCGAATTTGTTTTTCTGGACGAGCCGGTGAACATATGAATCTTATTCCACAACCGGTTGCAATTTAATACCGCATGGCAAAATCAACAAACTAAGTCGATCTGTAAAAATGGAAACAATATCAAAATAATCGCACTGGCGCAATATTATATTATGACAAAGGTCCCACTTAGCGTAAACACCGACTGGTTTTGCTACGCTTCTTAGATTTCCTGAAAAGTTTGACCACAGGACCCCTGGCCGGCCGCACGACGTGGCGGAGAGTTGTATGTATGTCGGTAACGAATCAGGAGGTAGGAGCAAGGGGGAGGGTGGCGGTGTCGTCGCACGGGAGGAGAAGGTATCGGCGCGAACTACTCCCCGGGGACAGGTCGGGCGGGCTATAAAACACTCCGCACACCACTCACACACCTCACACGCCCTACGCACGTCCAGGGGCAGCTCTTAGGAAGATGCTATAGTGCGTCGCGCCACCGTATATATACATATATATACTTTTTTCTTTTAAATTTATTATTTTCAAAGCTACGCCAATGAAAAGAACTGGCTTATTACAATTTAACAATACATTGTTAAACATAATAAACAGGCCTATATAAATAATGAATATTAAGTACTAGAAATTAGGTAGCATTACTGAACGTACACATGGCTTATAATTTCGTTTATTATTATTATTATTTTTTTTTAATAATTAGTTTGTTTTTTTTTTGTTTACTTTTTGGGAAGGCTATAAAAATATTTTTTTCCCTTTTTCAATATAACTTCTTTTAATAAATAAATTAAAAATACTTTGAAGGGGACTTCGAAAGCAACCCGAGTGATAGTGATTCCAGTGGTGAGTCGGATATGTATGACGATGGGGTGAATGTTCTCAAAATCAGCATGGATGAAATTAAAAGATCAATTAGATGTATGAAGAATGGTAAGGCTGTTGGTTTCGACAATATTGCTGCTGAATGCTTTAAAGGAGATAGCCGTATAATTCTCACATGGTTATGCAAACTTTTTAACCAGCGTTTAGAGGAGGGTTACTCTCCATTAGATTGGAGAACGGCTGTGAACATGCCTCTATTCAAAGGTAAAGGGTCACGTATGGAATGTGAAAATCACAGGGCTATTAGCATGCTGTGTTCAGTTGGAAAGCTGTATGGTAAGATATTGGTTGAAAGGGTACAAATGAAAACCAAGGATAAAATATGGGATGTGCAAGATGTATTTATGAGTGGAAGGGGGTGCATGGATCAGATTTTCTCATGACGTATACTCACAGAGAAGTTTCTGACAAAAAACCAGAAACCTTACTGTGCTAGATCTACAAAAAGCATACGATCGAGTTCACAGAAAAAACTTATGGAGGGTGTTGTCCAAGTATGGAGTGAATACAAATCTTATACAGGCAATCGCATTTCTATATGAGGGAAGCGTTGCATTTCTTAGGGCAAACGGTGATTTTACGGGGTGGTTTGACATCACAAAAGGTGTTAAGCAAGGCTGCGGAATGTCACCGTGGTTATTCAATCTATACATGGATAATTGTATGCAAGAATTGGAAGAGGTGGGCTTGGGCGCGAAAATGAGTAGTCCGACAGTATGTTGCCTATTGTATGCTGATGATGTGGTGCTGATTGCTTACAGTATGAAAGATCTACAGTCCCTCGTATCTAGGATGAATGAAGTATGTATGAAGAATGAGCTAATGATGAATGTAAGTAAGTCTAAAGTTATGGTGTTTGAAAGAGAGAGTACGACAATAGTGTGCAATATATTTGTGAATGATGAATACTTGTAGGATATCGATGAGTTTGTGTATTTGGGAAGTATGTTTACTAGAGATGGAAAGACTGATAGGGATATTGAAAGAAGGGTGAATGCAGGAAACTCCATTAACGGAGGACTACGGAAACAAAAAGTTGTCCAAAGAAGCAAAGCTAACAGTCCACAATGAAGTGCTGATACCAACCCTGATTTATGGCAGTGAAGCATGGAACTGGCAGAGGGAGGATGAAAGTAAACTGAATGCTGTAGAAATATGAATGAAAAAAGAAACCGAGGAAGTCGGAGGAAGACACGGCACGATCGAGTGAATCAAATACTTGAGTCGGTCCATGTCAGAAGTCAGAATAACAGAAGAGAACGTATGAGACGTTGTATGAATGTGAATGAAGCAAGAGTGTATGACAAGATCAAGTTGTTTGACGGTTCATGCTCTCTGCTTACCCCTTTTTTATTAATCTCTTATTTCTTAATCTAATAAATATATAAATACATTTCCTAATGCGGTTAACAAGTTCACATATGTGTCTGTTCCATTTCATATGTTGAGCTTCAATTACTCCAAGATACTTTTTAATTTTTTTAAAATTAATTTCCATATAATTTTGACATTTTAGGTAAGGTATAAATATAAAAAATAGATGCATATTTTAGATTTTTTTTATAGTCCTCCTCACTAGGAGATCCTGTGCTGAGGCGAACTCGGTTTTGGATAAAGGGGTTTCAGCGACTATATTTCAACATCAAGGTGGGTAGGGTATTTCCAGTAATTTCTATGACGTTGTTTTAAGAACAGTTCTACTTCTGTTAATTTCTTAAGTCAAGTTTAGCTGGACTTAATGCAATTATTGATTGGCTTACTTTGTTTGATAGTAAGTGGGAGTTTGTTGTTTAATTTTACAGCTTAAAATTCAGAGCTTCTTTGTCCAAAAGTAGTATTACACTTAGGTACATTTAGCTTGTCAAGTTGCTTTGCTCTGGTATTATGCCTTTTTGTCCTTTTCAAGACGACGAAGTAGAACATTTTTGGCATAGAAGATTTTTCGAATACTTGGAACGTCGAAATGTTTAAAAATTTCCATTGTTGACGTCCTCATGGGGACCTTAAAATGATCTTTACAATGCATTTCTGAGTTGTATTTAGTGGTTTTATGTAATTTGATGCAGCTGAGCCCCATGCCATTTTTTATATTCCAAATGAGAGTGGCATAAAGCATAATTTACTATTTTTGTTTAGATCCTTGCTCGACAAGATATTTCGTAATATTTTGAAGAACCAAATGAGTTTTATTAGTTTTTTGAAGTACCGTTAATTTTTAAATCCCAGCGGAGTTTATCATCAATAAGATCCCAAATGTATAATATGTTTAACCTTGGTTGTGTGCGGGCAAGTGGAATGAGGTAAATTATTTTGACATTTATGTAATTTGAGTGTGTTCATTGGTTGACCTCTTTTGTTTTATTGAGAATCTTAGATAAATAAGTTCAACTCACATTTTTTGAAAATTCATCCAAGCCATGGTCTGCCTCTTTGAAGGTATTTGTCCAATCTTGTTCATGAAAAATAATAAGAGTGTCATTTGCAAAGTTAATTATGTTTCCTCTGATGGGAAGATTCACAAAATCATTTTATATAAATGATAATTAATTCGAATGAGCTTAGAGATTTAATTCGGTTGGATGATTTAAAAAGAAGCATGAGCTATTACGGACAGTTTTGTTGAGAATAATTATATCTATGTCGGGGTGAATTCTGAACTTATTTATTGAGAAAGGAATATAAACGAGTTTTGTTGGCAAGATAGCAGATTTGGATCGAACCAGTATTTTAGGATTTGCATAACATTATTTACATTTACATTTATTATATTCCAGTCCTGACCCTTCACTATGATTATTTTGTCGTATGCATATGAAATAACACTTCCACTGAGGTTTTGTATGAAAATATTGATAACATACATGATAAACAGCAATGACAAACAGCAACACTACGCAGACAACTACAATAGAGTGTGCCCTACAGATGGGGAGTTTTGAATTATGCCATCCAGGACTCAACATTTTGTAGAAACGTTTGAAAGAGACCGAAGAACACGATGAAGCCATGAGACAGAAGATTTAATGAGATTTCATACGACGTTTGAAGGCAACCCACCCGACGCAAGTTCGATAAAATAACCTATCCAATACCAAGGTCTTCTAAAAACGTCCGTTGAAGTAAATAATGGCTTGTTTTTATTTACTTCTTCATTAATAAAAAAATCATTTGCATTGTCACAATAAGGTAACACACGTAAGGTGTCACAATAAGGAACTCCAGTAAAAAAATGACCTTCAAAATATGTATTCATATAGATCAGCAAACACCAATTCTGAATATATAACTTTTATTATATATAATTACGTAGAATTTATAAATCGTTATTTAAAAGTGCATAAAAAATCATCTTATCAAAACACCTTGTTATGTTGGTACCATTGAATTTGGAACATCTGACGCCACGTGCGCATTCTGGTTTTGGATTAGTTTGAACATTTTTATTATTGTTTTGTATTTTAAATGTGATGTTTTTAGTTTTGGCGAAATTTAAACTAAATTTGGGTGACTATAAGCTCCATAATTTTTGTTCAATATGAAATAAAAACTATTATAAATAAAATAAATTAGGGTATTCATAAACAAATCAATTATCAATACAGATAATATGATAATGTTAATGCTCAAAAATAATATTTTTCGTTGAGTTGAAGTTTCTAAAAACGTTAATAATTTTATTACTTACGAGTATGTTTAGTTATGATTTACCATGAATAGAATATAAAATTATGTACGGTAAAGCTCATCCTTGTTTTGACATTTAACATTCTAATCACAAAACTGATTAAAACCGACCGGCCATAGATTTGAGCGTTTTGGCGGGATTTAAAAAATTTTAACTTTGAAAATTATTTTTTTGTAAAAACCAATCTTAGGAAAATAAACTTAATACACTGGTATTTAATTTTTATTTTAAATGATAAACTAATGTTTATAAGACAAGATTTTTTATGCATAGCACAAATATGGTAACAAATTATTATAAGCAATAATTATTAACCTGAAAAATCATACAAATTGAATAATCTTCCGAGAAAAAATACATGCTGCCGACGGGACACGAACCCGCGGGTTCGTGTCCCGTCATCAATTTAGTTCTTTCGTGCAGATATCCAACGGCTTAGTTAAATGTCTGATGTGAAAGTGTCCAGGCTAAATCAATTGCGTGCGGAATGGCTTGCTGGAGTGTTTGTTTCACCGCTTTCCGCCTTCTTTAGCGCGTCACCCGCGGGTTCGTGTCCCGTCGGCAGCATGTATTTTTTCTCGAAAGATTATTCAATTTGTATGATTTTTCAGGTTAATAATTATTGCTTATAATAATTTGTTACTGGTATTTAAGTTTGAACGTCATTATTGATTAAAAAAATGGACTGGAGTTCCTCATTGTTTGACGATGGTGATTTTTGTTTTTTTGGCTCCCCTACAATTTGGGTCACCGTACGCCACTGTACACGTACACGCCTCACACACACGCGCACCGCACACACACACACGCCCGCGCCTCGTTGACAATGTACTAGTTGTATTATTTAACGCCGGGGTAGTACTTCTGTGCGGCTTGTGCTTTATATCTTGTGGTGAAAAATAAAAGAAATAAGAAAATTTTACGACGTTATCATTCAATATCCCCAAAAGATTTACTTGGAAAGAAATTACTGGTGAACGAGTAACGGGTACCATGAGCGAAATTCTCGTTCTTTTTAAGGAAGTGTTTTTTCTTAGGCTTAGACTTGTTGATTAACTGCGGAATTCCGGAGAGACATAGTAAAAAGATCCCAAATAGATTATTTGAAAACGCAGATTGATGAAATATCTTCAGGTAACCAAACTTTTAAAAACAATAACATCATATTATAATGTATTTTAATACATTTTTATTTTATTTTTAAATAGAAAAAATAAGTCTTTTAACGAAGAATTACGTTTTGTAAAAAGGTACCTACCTCACTACATAGTAATGATCTTTTTTATCACTAGTTCTAAAAGTGACATTTTCCGCCGTGGTTAATCTATGCCGACCGAAGAGGTGGCTCATTCCACTTATTTTACGAACTCGATTCCAATTCCGAGTTTAGCCACACGGACTCGATTCAGCAACTTTTAGATTCTGATTGATAGTCCTCGTATGTAACCAGGGCGATACTACCAATGCGGGACTGCAGCAAATATACCATACATCAGTAAAATCATATCATAAAAGAATGTTTCAATTAAATACCTACTCTTCTTTTGCCAATAACCTTCCAATAAATATAATATCAATGACAGATAGGATTTAAACAGTAACTGCAATATCACGCAATGTGCAGGGTTTTCTAATGTTGCGTCCTGTGCGTGCGAAATCGTATCTTCTCAAGCTAAAAGTTTGTAGTTTAAAGGTTTAACCCGAAGTGCCCTGCCAGCTGCAGCTGCAGGTAACTATGTTTCTGTAACTGTTTGTACATAATGAGATAAACCCTAAGAAGCAGTATTTGTACAGCGCCCTTGAGGTGAATTTTCACAAAAACTGCGCTATACAAGTCATTAAAGTATTTTTATTATTATTATTAGTGATGTGCATTGCTCTATGACCAAAGTAGATATTGAATATTGAAAATGGCCATTATATTATCATCTTCCGGTGACAGCTGTGGCCAACTGAATAAATCAACAAACCGATTAAAAAAAAAAAATCTCTTTTATTCATGGAATTCCATTTAATTCTGTTTTTAATTTAATGTAAATCAAATTTAATAATGTTATTATTAAGTTCTGCAAGTATTAAGTCCAACATAGAATGGGGGGAGGGGGGGGGGAGTTAATAAAATGATGTAAATAAGTCGTCGCAATGTGGCTTAACCCCAATTTGAAAATGGTCTTGAACACCGAAACAGCTGTCACAATAATAAAAACTAAAAATACTTACAAAACTTAATAATAACATTATTAAATTTGATGTAGG
The DNA here is from genome assembly GCA_022606495.2 of Halesus radiatus. Taxonomy (NCBI): domain Eukaryota; kingdom Metazoa; phylum Arthropoda; class Insecta; order Trichoptera; family Limnephilidae; genus Halesus; species Halesus radiatus. Next base: position 10,855 of record JAHDVE020000717.1, read on the forward strand.
TACATTGTATTTAAAAAAATACCAGTTTAATGCACATTTGTAGATAAAATGTTTTTTTATAATCTTTTTGTGGTTCCTTTTACTTAGGATAGTCACAGTTTTTTACCGTTAATGGGCTGCATGTCACTGGTATATATTATAGTATATTTACAGAGTGGAAGATACTCTCAGTATCACCCTGGTGAAAGATCACCATTCAGAATTGAAACTTTGCTTGAAATGGCTTTTAGCCGTGTTTGGTGACCAGATCTGAATAGCCAGGAATTTCCCCTTTTCCCACCTTCCTCTCCCCCTTCTCCTTCCCCTCCCCAATACCTTTAGCCTCACAACATTCCCCAATAGGGAATGCCATAGTCTCACTGGCTCCAGACGGTTGGGAGCAGTTTGGGACTCTTGTGCGGTACTCATATAAAAAAAATATAATAATAATACTTAAAATGTGAAAGAATTTTTATTATTTGTGCATGTCGGGATATAACCCAGCAATCGTAGTCGAGGATCGTAACCGCTGGACAAAGGGGGTTGTCAAACGTTGTAGGTATTTTTCAATGTAATTTGATTATTTTTATGTGTATATTTTTTCTTCAAAATACAATTGCATCGTAAAAGCGCTACGATTTAGTATGATTAAATAAAGATTCTCTGTGAGGATGAGGAACATGACACGAAAATTATGTTCAATTCACTAAAAACAATCATTAAAACAAATTGCATCTATGAAGTGAATTAAAAATAAAATGCGGCGGTATAATTCAATCACCTCTGTTGGGTACAACGGACATAACGCTAGGGGCAGTATTATTATTTTATTAATTGATAAACTAAAGTTTTTAAGACAAGATTTTTGTGCATAGCGCAAAGGGTAACAATTATTTTTATAAACAATAATTATTAGCCTGAAGGTTTTTTCAATTTGGATGAGTGTTTCAGGCTAATAATTATTGTTTATAAAAATAATTGTTACCCTTTGCGCTATGCACAAAAATCTTGTCTTAAAAACTTTAGTTTATCAATAATTAATTAATAATAACTAACTAACTAACTAACCAACCATCACGCCGTTTCCCCGCAGGGGTAGGCAGAGAGGACGGACCGCCAAACAACTCGATCTTGGCATACACTTCTTGCTTCATTCACATTCATACATCGTCTCATACATTCTCTTCTATTATTCCGACTTCTGACATGGCCCGACTCAAGTATTTGATTCACTTGATCGTGCCATGTCTTCCTCGGGCGTCCCCGGCTTCTTCTTCCATTCACATTCATGTCATACATTCTTCTTACACTCCTTTCTTCGTTCATTCGCTCCACATGCCCAAACCATCGAAGCGTCCCTTTCTTAATCTTACTCATTACGCTTACATCAGCCTTGCATTCTTTACGAATTTCAATATTTTTCACACGATCATACATGGTTTTACCACACATTCGTCTCAGAGATCTCATTTCTACGGTATTCAGTCTACTTTCATCCTTCCTCTGCCAGTTCCATGCCTCACTGCCATACATCAGAGTTGGTATCAGCACTCCATTGTGGACTGCCAGCTTCGCTTCTTTCGACAACTTTTTGTTTGCGCCAACAGCGTTCAGTCCTCCGTTAATGGAGTTTCCTGCATTCACCCTTCTTTCAATATCCCTATCAGTCTTTCCATCTCTCGTAAACATACTTCCCAAATACACAAACTCATCGACCTGCTCCAAGTACTCATCATTCACAACCATATTGCACACTGTTTTCGTTATCTCTCTTTCAAACACCATGACTTTGGACTTATTTACATTCATCATTAGCTCATTCTTCATACATACTTCGTTCATCCTAGATACGAGGGACTGTAGATCTTCTATACTATTAGCAATCAGCACCGCATCATCAGCATACAACAGGCAACAAACTTGCAGACTACTCATTTTTGCGCCCAAGCCCACCTCTTTCAATTCTTGCATACAATTATCCATCTATAGATTGAATAACCACGGTGACATTACGCAGCCTTGCTTAACACCTTTGTGATGTCAAACCACCCCGTAAAATCACCGTTTGCCCTAACACATGCAACGCTTCCCTCGTACAGCGATGCGATTGCCTGTATAAGATTTGTATTCACACCATACTTAGACAACACCTTCCATAACTTTTTCTGTCAACTCTGTCGTATGCTTTTTGTAGATCTACAAAAGCACAGAAAAGTTTCTGTTTTTTTGCCAGAAACTTCTCTGTGAGCATACGCAGCGAGAAAATCTGATCCATGCATCCCCTTCCGCTCATAAATGCACCTTGCACATCCCATATTTTATCCTTTGTTTTCATTTGTACCCTTTCAATCAATATCCTACCATACAGCTTTCCAACTGAACTTAGCTGGCTAATAGCCCTGTGATTTCCACATTCCATGCGTGACCCTTAACCTTTGTATAGAGGCATGATCACAGCCCTTCTCCAATCTAATGGGGTGTAACCCTCCTCTAAACACTAGTTAAAAAGTTTGCATAACCATGTGAGAATTATACAGCTATCTCCTTTAAAGTATTCAGCAGCAATATTATCGAAACCAACAGCCTTACCATTCTTCATACATTTAATTAATCTTTTAATTTCATCCATGCTGATTTTGGGAACATTCACGCCATCGTCATTCATACCTGACTCGCCACTGGAATCACTATCACTCGGGTTGCTTTCGAAGACCTCTTCAAGTATTTCATCCATCTCTCTTTTATATCTTTCTCATTCGTCAGCATTTTTCCATCTTTCGATTTTATCACTTTCACACATCCGCTTTCTGGACCATTCCGGGACCTTTTGACTTCCTTCAAAAACAGTTTAATGTTTTCTTGGAAGTGGTTTGTCATTT
>JAHDVE020000718.1:0-14241 GCA_022606495.2 Halesus radiatus
AATCAATGTTGAAACCTTATGTATCCTCGATATTATCATTATTATTTACTTATTATTACTTACTTATTACTATTTACTTATAATTTTTTTTTACCTACATATTTTTATTTGGATACTACTATTTGTATATTTTTATTTACCTATTTTTATTTTTATAATTATGTACTTATTACTATTTACATAATTTTATTCACATAATCTTATTTACTTATTATTATTTACCTATTCTTATTACTATGTACTTATTAATATTTACTTAATATTTAATGTGTATTATTACATGCTTATCACTATTTACTGATCATTATTTACTTACTATTATTATTTATAATTTCCCCTTTTCCCCATCTTCCTCTCTCCCTTCTCCTTTCCCTCCCCAATAGCTTCAGCCTCACAACATTCCCCAATTGGGAATTCCATAGTCTCACTGGCTCCAGACGGTTGGGAGCAGTTTGGGACTCTTGCGCGGTATTCATATAAAAAAATTATTATTATCTGATCTTTATTATTTATTTACTATTATCTACTTATTAATTTTTATTGTTTGCTTATTGAAATTTACGGATTATTATTAAATTGTGTTGCCGCTCATCTCAACACAGGATTGTCCTAGTGAGATGTTTTTGTTTTCATAATTAAATTTAAGAATAAATAAATAAATGTATAAATATCATGTTTCAGAAGCAAAGCTTCCCTCATTAGCGTACACAGTATAACAGTTAATTGGTCACTAGTGCGGAGGGCCGTTAAAACGTCCGAACAGCTATCGTAAGGGAGCACAACATTGTATAAATAAGTTCTAGTGAGGTGATTGACTTGCCACTAGCTGTGTGGTGTGGTGTAGTGTTACTCTATATCTGAGGTATTCGGTACACACTCGAAATTTCCATCCCACTTTTAGATGAACCGGTTTCTGAGGAACCATAAATTGTTTTTTTTTTTTAATATTTAATCCAAAGGTCCTTTTAATAGGGGTGCTACACCTTTTCCTAAATACCAACTTCACAACTACAGCTTACAGCCAAACAATAAACTGAAATGTTTCATTTGAGATTTGTTAATATTACCTTCTTCAATAATTAAATATTACGACGAGGTTTTCTTTACATTTAATTTTTTTATGTGGTACCACACAAGAGTCCCAGTTGCCCCCTGCCGTCTGGAGCCAGTGAGACTATAACACCATCGATTGGGGTATGTTATCAGACTTAAGGTATTGAGGAGGGGAAGGCGACAGTCAAGAGGAAGATGGAGAAGTAGTGACCGTTTTGATTCCGAACGGTGGTCTTTCACTAGGGCGATACTGAAAGTATCTACCAATCTGGAACGTGCCGCAAATATACTACACGTTATTTTAAATGAGTCAATTGTGAAATACAACAATTTAAGCAAATAAAAATTACTTGCGCACGCCGGGATTCGAACTCGCGACCTCCGGATTCGTAGCCGAGGATCGTAACAAGATCAATATTCTTGTTAGACTTGTAGACACGTTATGAGATGTCTTCCCAGCCAAGTCTCCTTTCATCACAATCATAATCATCCTTGAATGGCTTGTATAGGCGCCGTTTACTTGAAAAATCACCTCAAAGGCGTTATACATGTCTTTTTTCCAATTGTCTATCTTATCACTAACTATTATTACCACTTATGGCTAGCAAATTTCATCCACCTGTTCATCGTTCCGCAATACCAAACTATTTGTACAATGCATTTGACACCGCGTTAAAATATACAATTTAATTTTATGTACACGCAGATAATATTACATAGGACAATAGTTACCTGGCAGTTCACTTGAGATAATACTGCTTATGAGCCAAATTTACATACGGTTCTGCAAAGGACATAACATGTTATTGGAGATATTAGTTAATCCTGGAATTTATTTTAATAATTAATTCTGTTCTTGGTCGATTTTAGGAAATGAAATGCATATTTAAGGCGGGTGGTGCGGGACAGGGATTTGATTAGAAGTTATCGTCCTAAGTGTGATTCGTCCCTCGATAAGCAACGGATTAAAGTGTGAGGCTTCGAATAATACTAATAAAATGAGATACGTGTAATTAAGACATATGGTATAGGCAATACAAGAGTGGTACTCGCAGGGATATTGAATTTAAGGATATGAATATCTGAAAAGGTAAGTTTTTAATTTGGACCGTAATTCTGTTGGACTTGTTAAGCGTCTTAGTTCTGGGGGCAGTGTATTATGCCTTAGAACCCGACACTTCTGAGAAAACGGGATCTTCAAACTTAGTATTTGACTTGCGTTTAGGTTGTATCAGTCTCCCGATAGCCGATGATGATGCTGATCTAAGAGTTGACTGCCATGGACCAGTGTTTACCAGGACGCATAGTTCGGAGATGTAAGGTGGGCCATTTAATTGACGGATTTAAACACCATCCAGCACAGTTTATACTGGATTCATTCGTGGCACTTGAGCCAGTGAAGGTTACCAAGGTATTAAAAACAGACCTTGGCTCGCCTGTTTTTATCAATCTATAACACATGTGTATCTTAGTTCATAGTTTAGTTGTATACTGCCCTGAAGAAGTTACGGTAGTAGCGAAACCCACTCGGCAAAAGTATAAATAATAGTGACGTAAACAAAGTTACTGTTTTATTTTTTTAACTAAAAATGTATCCAATTTATTTTTTATAACTTATTGAAGTTTGTAAACCTCGTGTTCGAGTAGAACTTTGCGATCATCACAAGGATAGCAGCCAATAATATGGGATTTAAAAATGGAGGATAATATTAACAAGTCTTGAACTTGAAGTATGATATCGGTGTAGATGGCGTAAATTAAACTGGTCTCATTAGCAAAGTTGGTTAAGCGGTTACCCCGGATAGGTAGAGGTCCTGGGTTCGAGTCCCAGATGCGACTGAAATCTTTTAATTTTCTGTTGTTTTTTCGGTTTCGTGGTTCATTTGGGATGTGGTAATATTATCTTCTTCAATGATTAAAAAATATATCTAATTAAAAGGGGTTACAAACTTTAACAAGAAGTAAAGTGGCCTTGAGGTGATTTTAGTCACAAAACGGGGCTATAGAAAAATTAACCATTCATTATTGTTTCAATAATTTATCGAATCATTCTGCATACATAATTTTTAAGCCACTTCTCCTGCAACTGTTTTGTGAAAAAATTTACACAAAAAAAAACAAAGGGGCATTACCATACGAGTTTCTGTATGCGTACACAATGTTTTCGTCTTCCGACACCGATGGAAAACATTCCTGTGACGGGTGAAGAGGGGAAGGGGGAAGGGTTTGTTTAATTTTTTTAAATCTCCACACAATGCGTCCCGTCCGATAGTATTTCTTTATAAATCGGATGGGTTTTTAGGTAATGTGTGCTGAGCGAAATTATAATGTATTGTAATAAGAAGGTTGCTTATGTATCAGAAATTATTTAATAATGTATTTAACTGTTTTGTATTCTTATTATTTTGTCTGATATTTCTAATAGCATTACAGTCCTCTCATTAAGAACTTTTTAAAGTACACATCGTCAGGTAAATATACTACAAGCACGTCTTTTTCGTGTTAAATTCTATTATTATTGAAATAAAAACCAAACTAAGAACCTAAAACCTGTTTTTTACATAATACAATATATTCATTAAACATAAAATAACTTTTTGGTTCTTAGCTTGAATTTTTTACGTAAAAAAAACAAACTTAAAAGCTATACAAAAACCTCAAACTTTATATTAATTAAAATGTGTGATTTTGCTTCTCCGGTGACTGAAATAGTTGTTCCTCTGCCTGTTGTGTGCTGATGATGCGGTGCTGATTGCTAACAGTATGGAATATCTACAGTCCCTCGTATCTAGGATGAACCAAGTTTGTATGGAGAATGAGCTAATGATGAATGTAAGTAAGTCTAAAGTCATGGTGTTTGAAAGAGAGAGTACGAAAACAGTGTGCAATATAGTTATGAATGACGAATACTTGGAGCAGGTAGATGAGTTTGTATATTTGGGAAGTATGTTCACGAGTGATGGAAAGACTGATAGGGATATTGAAAAAAGGGTGAATGCGGGAAACTCCATTAACGGAGGACTGAACGCGGTTGGCGCAAACAAAAAGTTGTCCAAAGAAGCGAAGCTAGCAGTCCACAATGGAATGCTGATACCAACTCTGATGTATGGCAGTGAGGCATGGAACTGGCAGAGGAAGGATGAAAGTAGACTGAATGCTGTAGAAATGAGATTTCTGAGACGAATGTGTGGTAAAACCACGTATGATCGTTTGAAAAATGTTGAGATTCGTAAAGAATGCAAGGCTGATTTAAGCGTAGTGAGCAAGATTATGAAAGGGACGCTTAGATGGTTTGGGAATGTAGAGCGAATGAATGAAGAAAGGAGTGTAAGGAGAATATATGACGCGAATGTGAATGGAAGAAGAAGCCGGGGACGTCCAAGGAAGACGTGGCACGATCAAGTGAATCAAATACTTGAGTCGGGCCATGTTAGAAGTCGAAATAACAGAAGAGAATGTATGAGACGTTGTATGAAAGTGAATGAAGCAAGAGGTGTATGCCAAGATCGAGTTGTGTGGCGGTCCGTCCTCTCTGCCTACCCCTGCCGGGAAACGGCGCGATGGTTAGTTAGTTAGATAGTTAGTTGTAATTTAATTAATAAAAAGTGTTTTTCATTAATTTTATGGGTATTATGAAATTCGTCCTTTTAGACATAAATATGTCATCATCGTGGTAAACACATTCATTTACTATATTCCAGCGGTTTATTACATTATTTATTTACTATATTATATACGCCCTATATGGGCTTTTACATATTGAGTTAATTACAATAGTCACACAGGTGCAAAACACATCACAGTAGGTGCATACATAAAATAGATAGCCTTCATCAAATACAACAACTAAATATGTCATTTGTCTCACCAACAAATACAGGAATAACATAGTGTAAGTACCATTCCAAATAATTAGCTACAGAGGCGAATATTCAAAACATGCCTCACATTCACTGATACTTATACTCTAGACACATATTAATAATTGTTGAGGATGTATGCAATAATCGTCTGTTTGTATTTGTATTCCGAGCAGTTGAACATATCTACTATGTCTGAAAATTTATTACCTTCTGCGTGAAGTCTAGGTAAAAAAGAATTTTTGAATGACTCAGTCCTGAGATTATTGTTGCAATTGAATAAAATTATTAAAATTATAATTTACATTCATTGACCTAACCAAAACAGAACATTTTAGCAGGAGACGGAATGTGTATGAAAACAAACGTTTTTGTGTAATGTTTTGGAAAAAAGTTCACAGGAGACGCGGCTTTAAGACACGAGAGATTGTTATTAATCACAATTGTATTTCCAAAATGTTAGCCGACCGCTGCCCGCGGACCATAAAGCCGGGAGAACTAGGATGGCTAGGAAAGGGGCGTTGGCAGGTCGTTTTCTAATCCCGATGAAACCACACGCCTGATAGTTGATTACAATGCGTAGAGTCGACCCGATACGGGGCCGGGGGTTCCGCTTCAAACGACATAAAACATAAATTCTTTACCGCATACATTATAAATGAATAAAAACTTTGCAAATAATGCCGAATCCTTAAAATTCCACAATTTTACTTTAACACGCTTCAAACACAATCTCTATTTATATGGTAAAAATGATTGTCTGTCTGTCTGTCCTCGATTTTATCGAAAATTACTCTACCGGTGTCGCTGAAAATAACACAGTTTGTTCTTATCAGTGGCGAGAGGGTTTATCGAATAGTTTGAATGAAATCCAATTTGTAAAACTGTTACTAAAACGTTTTAAAATTAGTATGAAAAACATTGAACCCGTCATGTTGTATTGAGGTTAGCACATAGATATACCACTCTGGTTAGCCACAGATTACATATTCAAAAAAGGTTTGTTTGGTAGAATACTATATTTTTGAAAATGGAAAACACGAGTAGCTACCTACTGAAGAACTTAATTAAGATACATTTTGAAAAAATAAATGTTTGGAATTAAATAAAATTTCCAAACGAATGTTTCTTTATTTTTATAAACAATAATTATTAGCCTGAAACACTCATCCAAATTGAAAAAAACCTTTCCGAGCAAAGATAAATGTCGCCGACAGGACTCGAACCTACACCCTTCTGATGTCCGGTCAGATGCTCTACCGTTGAGCTACGTCGGCTTATCGCAAACCCGCCAAGTTAATCAATGTATACTAGTGTTTCATTCAATAATTACTGTTTTTATAAAAATATAATGTCAGATGACCGGACATCAGAAGGGTGCAGGTTCGAGTCCTGTCGGCGACATTTATCTTTGCTCGGAAAGGTTTTTTTCAATTTGGATGAGTGTTTCAGGCTAATAATTATTGTTTAAAAATAATTGTTACCCTTTGCGCTATGCACAAAAATCTTGTCTTAAGTTTTTAAGAACTTTAGTTTATCAATTAATGAATGTTTCTTTGTTTAGAGATAGTAATAGTCGTCACAAGGCATTATTTTCGTTGTCAAATCAATTATGGCACCCAAACGACAGGCAAGAATTCTCAACTTCATAACTTCCAAGGCCGGGCACACATCAGCTAGTATTTGATAAAATCTTATTGGTTAAAATGATGAATAATGGTCCGGACTGGCCAGAACTCAGTAACTTTATAAACATTTACGTACCATCAATACCAACCAGATAAACACATTTTTTTCATTAGCCCGCATGCAGGACCGATCTCAGGATGAATTCTCCAATTCCCGTATTTGTGCGCAATATAACGCACAACTTCACAATATCGACATTCCTCACGTCTTCTTTAGTCGCTTCGTACAAGGCTCCCCCACTCCTCGCTGCGTGGAGAGCCAAGGACACCGACGCATCGGTGATCTTCCTCTACTTCTCTTACCTTCCAATTTGCCAGTAGCCATAAGCTTCTCCAGGTTGGAGTTCTCGGTTTGGCGAGCGAGCGACATGTGCAAAGAATCTGAGGATCCTCTGTAGGCAGACAGTTGATAGCCTATTTATTATTCACGAGTTTCGTCGTCGGCTCATAAATCTTATCAATATTACTAAATAATATTTTTTTTTTGTACTCAATTTTAAACGCACTTTTTTCCTCATAGCTCCCACCAGTACCTATCAAACATATATACATAATCTCTTTATATTTATTTATTATACTTATTTCTAGATATATTATATTATCATACTATGTCAATACTAGTTTTTCTCTAATATTTTTGTATGTAGGCACTTAATATGAACTAAACTTGTCAATTTGACTGATGGGCAGTTGAGCAGTCAAAGGTTTTTCATTTTATGGTTCAATAATGTTTGCGTTTCAAATAAAATATCGCGAATGCTCAACTCTTCCAGAATTGATGTATTTGTGCGCCTGGCTGTCCATGGAATCCTGAGCATTTTCCTCCAGCACCACATTTCGAGAGCGTCTATCCGCTTCCTTTCGCTGGCTCTGAGTTTCCATGTGTCCACACGGTGAAGGAATATGGGGAAAACCAGCGCCCGGACGAGTCTCATCTTGGTAGTGTTTGTTATGACTCTTTGTGCCTGGCGCAAAGAAATCAAAGAGGAGTATTTTGAAAAGAACTTCGTAGGAGCTTAAAGACATATGTATTATATTATACATATTGTATTCATTTATTCCTGAAGATGATAGCATTGCTATCGAAACATGTAGAGAAATATTTATATATTTTAATTAAAGTGGTAAATACAAAGTATATTTTTAATTTATATAATTAAAGACAATCAGTTTTTTTTAAAATAAAACTCAGTCCGCCTCAGCACAGGAACCCCTTGTGAGAAGGACTAAGAAAAAAACATAACATTTTATCTTACTAGCTTTGTAAAATTTTAATAACTAAATAAAAAAATTAAAAAAAGTCACTTGACATTTTTCACCCTTTCAAAATATTAAACTGAAGTATTGTGTACGACTAAAAATTGATGCACGAGTATAAAATGTATCGAGGGATCTCCTGTCCCGATCCTATTTTCCTCTTCCCTCCCTCTTTCTTCTAGTTTTGTTGTTTCTCTCAATAGCTTCATAAATAACACATCTGTATTTAACCACTGTTAGCACAAGAAACGTTGATGGCTTACATATTGTTAAACTTCCATTTGTACTACAAGCTGTTTGTTTCTTAGAATAAATAAATAAACTTTATTGTACAATATTTTGTCACCTCATGTTTTGGGTTTTTTTTTACATTAACTCAATACAGGGGGCTATATCATCATTAAAGATGCTGTGTGGAGGAGAGGAAGGAGTGAACAAGTGCCTTGAAGAGATTCATGCTGTAGGAGGGAGAGGGAGAAAACACTGAGGCCTGCAAATCGTTCCAAAATGAAGTTGTCGAGAATTTTTTGTTTTCGTACTTTTAATGACGTGTGTTGATGGAATCCACAATTAGTATTGTGTTTTGGGGGTTCTTTATGTCCTACGCAGTGGTTCACCCCGTTTTATAATGTCTTGTGTTCATGGAGAATGCGGTCGTGGGGATTATCGTCACAGGACCATACTGCCAGTATCGCTCTGGTGAGAAACCACCATTCAGAAACGTATTTATTATTTTTTTAACTAACTAACTAACCATTAGGCCGTTTCTCCGCAGCGGTAGACCGCCAAACAACTCGATTTTGGCATACAATTCTTGCTTCATTCACATTTATACACTCTCTTCTGCTATTATGATTTCTGACATGGCCCGACTCAAGTATTTGATTCACTTGATCGTGCCATGCCTTCCTCGGACGTCCCCGGCTACTTCTTCCATTCACATTCACTTCATATATTCTCTTTTCACTCCTTTCTTCGTTTATTCGCTCTGCATGCCCTAACCATCTAAGCGTCCTTTTCTTACGCTTACTTCAATCAGCCTTGCATTCTTTACGAATTCAATATTTTTCACACGAACATACAGAGATCTCATTTGTACAGCATTCAGTCTACTTTCATCCTTCCTCTGTCAGTTCCGTGCCTCACCATACAGAGATCTCATTTGTACAGCATTCAGTCTACTTTCATCCTTCCTCTGCCAGTTCCGTGCCTCACCATACAGATATCTCATTTGTACAGCATTCAGTCTACTTTCATCCTTCCTCTGCCAGTTCCATGCCTCACCATACAGAGATCTCATTTGTACAGCATTCAGTCTACTTTCATCCTTCCTCTGCAGTTCCATGCCTCACTATATAGATATCTCATTTGTACAGCATTCAGTCTACTTTCATCCTTCCTCTGCCAGTTCCGTGCCTCACTATACAGATATCTCATTTGTACAGCATTCAGTCTACTTTCATCCTTCCTCTGCCAGTTCCATGCCTCACTATACAGATATCTCATTTGTACAGCATTCAGTCTACTTTCATCCTTCCTCTGCCAGTTCCGTGCCTCACTATACAGATATCTCATTTGTACAGCATTCAGTCTACTTTCATCCTTCCTCTGTCAGTTCCGTGCCTCACTGCCATACATATATAGGGTTGGCATCAGCATTCCACTGTGGACTGCTAGTTAATTTCTTGCTTTTAAATAATGTGTTTAGTCGTTTATAGTGACCAAATCTGAAGAGCTAGGTACCTCCCACACACCCTCTTCCCTGCCTAGTATTCCCCGCTTCATCCAGTCACAGAGTCCCAACTACCAGAGTCCCGCTGACTCTGGGCTGCTGGCAGTGGCGTGCATTTTGTACAGAACTTTTTATTGTTTTATTATTTTTTTATTTATTTATTTAACGCCCATAGGGCTTTCATATAAAATGTTTCTGTTTGGACAAAGGACAGAAAAAAACAGTAGTAAGGGAAGTACATACATAAGAGAGAATATATATTTTATCCATTCCTATATCCATCCTGACTCCGAATAAGAATGCTCGATTCCAATGCCTTAGAAGCCCGCCGAAAAATAATTTTAGGTAAATACTTTTTTAAGTTAATCTCTGGTTCCATATGTAATTCACCTATGTTGAAAGATGTGAACTTATACGTTCCTGATAGGTATACTCGTGGAAGATCCCATGCACTATTTTATGCCCCGAAAGCGAGAACTTCTGTTTACCAAAACAGGCCAATTAGCAGAGTAATTCAACTGCTCAACAATGTTGCATTGACTGTTGACATTTTTAATATAACTTACAGACAATTTGGCCTTTCACTTATTGCATGTTGGATACAAATTATCATCTTCACTATTTGTTAATAACATTACTTGTGCTATTGGCTATTTCTAATATTTGTTTGTTTATTTTTTACAGTAACTCCTCACAGGAGATCCTGTGGGAAATAATTTCCCTTAAGGCATATATCGTCTTTGGGGATGCTGTGTGGAGGATCTTTTAGAGGATAGGAAGGAGTGAACTTGGGCCGTGAAGAGACCCATGTTATAGGATGGAGGAAACACAGAGGCCGGAAGATCATTCCATAGCCGAGCTGTTGAACACACAACGAGTCGTGCAAGCGACCCGTTCTCATATGACGAATGTCAACCGTGTGCAAATGTAGAGCGCGCGTTTAGCGTGTTTCCCGACGATGCACCGGTGCCGAAGGGATCAATGACGCTAGGTCCTCAGAGCATCTTCCATTGAATTACAGGTAGAACAAGGACAGCATTCCCACCTGATGTCTGTGCTCCAAAGATTGCACTCCGTTTGTTAAGATAGGCGAATGGCCGCCCGTTTCTGCACAGAGTCTAATGTTAACAGTACAAACATGACGATATTATTTAATTTTTATTTTAAACTAGCTCATGTGTACCCGGCCTTGCTCGGGATTTGGAATAAAGTTAGGAAGTTGAAAATTCTTGCTTGTCATTAGGGTGTCATAATTGATTTGACAGTGAAAGTAACCATCTCCAAATAAAGAAACATTCATTCGAATATTTTATTTCATTCCAAACTTTTTTTTTCAACATACGAGTATATCTAAATCATAAAGTTCTTAGATAGGTAAATATTCCACCAAAAAAACCTTCTTCTTTTGAATATGCAATCTGTGGCTAACCAGAGTATTATATCTATGGGCTAACCTAAATAAAACATGGCGGGTTCAATGTTTTTCATACTAATTTTAAAACGTTATAGCAACAGTTTTACAGATTGGATTTCACTCAAACTACTCTCTAAACCTTCCCGGTACTAATAAAAACTAGCTGTACTATTTTCAGCGAAACCGGTGCACTGATTTTCGAGAACATCGTGAACAGGCAAACAAACTTACATTGATTTTTATTCATATAGATTATTTATAAGACTGTTCATTATTCCTACATAATATTAGGCGACTATCAGGACCAGAAAAATAAACTTAACGCATTCTACACATTTTTAAAAGTATCTCTGATTTGTTGAAAAACCTCTCGGGGATGCCATAGCCCCACTGGCTTTGTGCAGTTGTGACTCTTGTGCGGCATTCTATATTTAAAAAAGTCATTTCTATAGCTGTATTGTGTGAGAAATTTTACAATTCACAAGAAATCTGTATTAGAGCGGGGTACAGTGGAACTGCTTTCATTTTGTCGGAAATTTCAAACTTTTCTAAGAATCCCATATGTACTCGTATTGCCATGAGAGAATTAACGATGGGATTAGATAAAAAGTATTTCATTCTTGCGAGGTGACTTGGACATATTGTACTTCCGCATAAAATGCTGGCGGAAATTCCGGATGGAAGACGTCCACTCCACACGCAGTTGGGAGGAGCAACTCCATGGGATGTGTGAGGAGACGTCCGGCCTGCAATGGACGGAGGTCTCTGAAGTAGCGCAGACAGTGATCGAGGCTTCCTCCCTACCGGAATAGGACGGGGGGAAGACGTCCACTCCACACGCAGTTGGGAGGAGCAACTCCATGGGATGTGTGAGGAGACGTTCGGCCTGCAATGGACGGAGGTCTCTGAAGTAGCGCAGACAGTGATCGAGGCTTCCTCCCTACCGGAATAGGACGGGGGGAAGACGTCCACTCCACACGCAGTTGGGAGGAGCAACTCCATGGGATGTGTGAGGAGACGTCCGGCCTGCAATGGACGGAGGTCTCTGAAGTAGCGCAGACAGTGATCGAGGCTTCCTCCCTACCGGAATAGGACGGGGGGAAGACGTCCACTCCACACGCAGTTGGGAGGAGCAACTCCATGGGATGTGTGAGGAGACGTTCGGCCTGCAATGGACGGAGGTCTCTGAAGTAGCGCAGACAGTGATCGAGGCTTCCTCCCTACCGGAATAGGACGGGGGGAAGAAGATGGTTCTTATAATAACAATAGAAACTTTTATTTGTCAATAAATTGTTATTTTACATTAATGCATAATTTATTTATTTTCTATTTTTTTATCTTTTCTGGTTTCTTAGAAAGCAATTATTACTTTATGTTGTGACATATTTATTAAATAAGACAAACACTTTATTTTAAACTTCCTAATTAATTTTTAAATTAACACCAACCGGTTTCGCTTATCTCGAGCTTCATTAGGGTAAAACTTAAAATTTAAAGTTTTAATATTAATTATTAATTGTGTAATTTGTAGAACTTCATTTAATTTTTTTATTTTATTTTAATGTAAATCGTATCTTCTAATATTATTATTAAGTTCTGCAAGTATTTTTGGTTTTCATTATTGTGACAGCTGTTTCGGCGTTCAAGGCCATTTTATATCACTTTATAAAAGTGTGCCGATTCATACGTGTGTTCGTTTTTCATGAATCCGAGTAAACATTTGTCAAGAGAAACAGAAAGGCCTCGCAAATAAGGAAATGTAGTTATTTGCATCACATTCCAGAGCGGTTGATCTCTCAGTTGCTTGAAATGGCTTTTGTAGTGTTTAGTGACCAGATCTGAACAGCCAGGCACTTCCCAACCTTCTTCTTGTAATCCACGATGACTGCGTGTAGTTAGTTCTCTTTACCTGCTGAATAAAAGTACAAGTAAAGATTAATAATACTCATTCGGCGCTACTCCCTCGGTCCAAAGACATTTCCAAGAAAAACAATAAAAACGTCAAATACTTCGACAATCGACATACTGAAAAGCAATGCCGATAGAAGTGACCTGTGGGCGTGTCTTTGTATCCTTACTTCTGCTTTAAATAATTTAAAAAAAATCAAATATAGTCTGGTCCACTGACGCCAGAATTAATAGACTTGTGGTAAGTTCGATTTCGACTACTGGAAGCAAAGGTCACGTGGCACTCATTTTGGTATCAGCCTAGTTCACAGCCGTCCACGTTTGTTTTGCGTTGATTTGATGGGGTAAGCAAATTACAAAACATTTATAAAAATTATTAGTCGTTTTTGTGTTTAATACCTAGAACTCCATTTATTTTTTTCAAAATTTTGTGTAAATCAAATTTAATAATGTTATTAATACGTATTTTTAGTTTTCATATATGTGACATCTGTTTCGGCGTTGGAGGCCATTTTCAAACTTCACAGAATAGAGAATTTTAATTATTTTCTAACTAAATCGGTTTTACCGGTAATAAATCATTATTTAAAAAAACCCGTCCAAAAACAACAACAGTTTGTAAATGCTGTAACCAAATATTCTGTTTTTGTAAACCAACCGAACCTGAGGCGGAATTTTATGTGAATAAAATATAAATTATTTTATAAAAGGTTTATCGAGAATAGGTTTATATGAGCAATGATTGAAATTAGGATGTCGCAAATCTTATTTATATATTGTAATTATAGTTTACGACTTCTGATGCCACACAAATTGTATATATTTCATAGTTTAAGGGACTTCATAAAATTCGAACGAAATCACGCACTCCCTATGCAGGTGGCGATAAGGTTAAAATTCCCGCTTAAGAGGAACGGTTGCGCTGCCTATTTCATACATAACTTAATTTTGGATCAATGTACCAATGTTTGTGGCTAAAATACCCATCCAAACTGAATAATATATTTTTTTAATTAAAGGTTTAGTAAATATGTAGTACGTACGAGAAGCGATTTCTTTATTTTTGTTTTAAATGATGAGGTTCAGGCTATGAAAAAAAAATTATTATCATAATTTTATACGGAACTTATTTTTTTTTAATAAATTATCGAAATTGCTATTTAAATATGATTACGTAAATAAAAATATAAAAACCTTTTTCTGGTCGATATTTAAAATTATTTACGGCTAATTTGTGTTCCACCGTAAATGGGTCGTTTTTAATTTAATTTAAAGTCCACCATAATGCTTATTATAATATTTTTTTATTTTACATTTCATTATATTTTC
>JAHDVE020000719.1:0-41238 GCA_022606495.2 Halesus radiatus
AAAAATAATTGTTACCCTTTGCGCTATGCACAAAAATCTTGTCTTAAGTTTTTAAGAACTTTAGTTTATCAATTAATGAATGTTTCTTTATTTAAATATAGTGAACATCGTCACAAGGCATTACTTTTGCTGTCAAATCAATTGTGGCATCCAAACGACAAGCAAGAATTCACAACTTCATAACTTTTTTCCTAAAAAAAATCACGAGCAAGGCTGGGTAGACATCAGCCAGTTTAATATATAAATATCATCATGTTTCGGAAGTGAAGCTTCCATCATTAGTATACAAATGATGATATTTATTTATACTGGTTTACACAAAACATTTCTTATGCATTTGAATAATATATTGCTATTTTGATTTGTTAACCGTTAGATTTTTAAAAAAATATTCTTAAAAATGTCAATTTTCTTGATCAACATAAATTCTCTTCAAATATAATCTTCATCCTGGATAAACTTGCTTTTGATGATTTCTCCAAAGCAATAATAATTACTATTGATTTAGAGGGGTTAAATTATTTGAGAGGGGAACGTATGACTGTGTATGTTGGTACTGGATACTGGCTGGCTCTAGAGAGCATGCGCAATGCACCGAGAGGGGTAGCGGCAGTGGGTGGTTGGTAAGGGTAGTTAGGGGTAGTTGGGGCTAGGTACTGACATATTTTCCCTTTAAGCCTTAAAAGTATAAACCCGACCCCGCGAAATTGGTTTCATGATTTATTATCAAACTTTGAAATGAGTTCCTTTTCAGGAGAGAGATATTGAGGGAGATAGATTTCAAGCTCTCCGAAAAACTCCAAATTTCATAGTTGAAGAAATATATTTCTAAAAATAAAACATTTCGAAGAAAATTCATCCTACTTCTTGGGATCGTAGGGCTTTTATTAAATATGAAAATCAGTTTTTGTAACAAGAAGTCAAATTAGGTTAGTTAGTCGAGCGGTCCAAAGCGTCGGGTTCTCACCCCCATCAAGGTGTCAAGGGTTCAACATTCTGCTAGAAATGTCATTGCACAAGCAACATTTTCCATTTGTAAATTAATTATTTCGTCATTCGTATGCCATTTCAGGAATGCTGTTTCGAGTGAACCTGGGTCTTGAAGAGACCCATGTTGTAGGAGAAAGGAAACACAGAGAGTGCTTGTAGAAGGATTTTAAATATTTTTTTCTTTTTCATGCAATAAATTATACATATTTTTAGATTATTATTTCGCCCGCCATGCCAGGGTGTCCCTGTGTTAGGGCTAATATTACTCGAAACCTGAGAATTTTTGTTTGTCTTTTAAACATTGCTGATCAACACTAATCTCCTACGTTTTCTACGCAATTCACCTCACAACATTCTAATAGTTTTACGATTCAATACTTGAAGACATGAAGTGGTTTAGACGTGAAGAATTCAAGTAAATTTTGAATATGAGTGTCGTTTTTAAGTAGAAATTCCTTGGAGATTATTAATGAGAAAGAGATTAAGAAAGATGGATGAAAGTGGATGTAGTATATCTCACAACCGAGATTTTAAATGACCAACCATTTTCATACATAAAAATCAGTTAATCCCCTTTTAATGGTCGGTTTTTAATTGCGATCTCAATGCCACGTAGTTGCAGAAAAAGAAACATTCGGAATTATTCGTTTTTCATAGTCAACATTTTGAACAAATCCAAAACATAAAGATGCGTTTTGAAAACCAGTAAATACTTTATTTTAATAATTTATCTTAAAAAAAAAAAAACAAATTATGGACACATTTTTTTGTAATCCAGACTGCAGTTATACATTATTCAAATCTCAAAGAGCATGGCTCAATGCGAAGAAAAAACAGGACTAAAACATTGCGTATTTCATAAGCGGTATTCAAAAGTATTTGCGTACAGTTTTCCCCACGAGAAATCACGGAAACAGTTGAATCCACTGAATGGAATTAAAATGTCTTGGTTGATAAACTTCACAACCTCTGAGATTTCGAGGATTCCTTTAAAGATGTAGATCGGCCATGGTGGTGCACGATATGCTTTCCGAACATCGATTTCCTTCAACTCTACTGGTTTCTTTAAAATCTACGTATTTTAGTTAGACTCACGCAGTATTCATAAGCAAACTAAAGTATCATTTATGTTCACTTCCAAATCATTACTAATTTAGGTAGAAAGATATTTTCTCGGTCGTTGTAACCAATCAAAAATGAGGGAACTAATTTTAAATTCATGAAGGGCATAGCTTTTTAACTGTCTCAAATAAAATTAGTTATTCCTGAAAACTTTTTATAATTTAACAAACATATGTTATTGCGGTTTTCCAAGTGATCTGATTTCAGTTATTTTTAAGGATAAGGCTTTATCCTTATCCTTATCCTTAAAGAATATTTGCTCAACTGCGGTTTCGGGTATCTCGAATGACAGCTGTCATTTAACGATTGACATTCTTTTAAAATATGGATATTTTCGTGGTTAACGTAGTTTCGTGGTAACAAAAAGAAAGGGAATGTCCTTGAACATTATTATTGAGTCACTTGTTGCATAATAGTGCTATAAAATTAACCATTCAAACAAAATTGCTGTGTTTGGAAAGTACCTCAGTCAAAAGCCTGAAATGTCATATAAAAGTGATTGAATTCCAAAAATTAGAGTAAACTACGTTTTAAGTAAGTGTAACGCATCTATTGTATTTTTAATAATTTTTCATAATACTGTGATAATTAAACAACTAATACCTAAAGATAAGTACAACACATATTCTTAAAAAGAACTGTAATCAGGCCCACGATTGACATGCTTATCTCTGCAGGCAGCCAAAAAATAACTTGCAATCAACAGAACAATTATTTCAATTCATTGATTGTGTTGGTGATACATTCGGTATTTTCGTCACTTCACATAAGCTATAAGCTAAAGGGGCTATAAATATTTAAAAAAATAAAATGAATATCCCAACTTTAACTGAATTTTGTACGCAGGTACCCATCACAGATTACTAGATCATCATTTCCTGTGTGCGTTATAATGCATTATGCTTGTTTATCCTCTTGCGAAATCCATTCATAATTATTTACAAAACGACCGAGTAAAAGTCTATTTACATCTACCAGCACAGTACAGAGCAGAACAATACAGCACAGACACGGCACAGACACAGCACAGACACAGCACAGACACAGCACGGACACAGCACGGACACAGCACAGATACAGCACAGACACAGACACAGCACAGACACAGCACAGACACAGCACAGACGCGAGTCCGGTTTGTTGATTTTTATAATCCTATTCCTATATTTATTATTATTTTATAATCTAAATTCCCTGATCAATTCGATCAATTAATAGTTATCGATCTTATCGGTTTTAGCAATATCTGCATATAATGGTATGTGTTCGTAGTAACTGCGCAGGCGCAGATTTCACAAACGGCCACCAGCACGTCAAAATATTCTAGCTGACAATTTCGGCTGGTACTGGCCCGTGCATGTTCCGATACTGTACGCTTACGTACACTGTAATAAGAATGTTTCATTGATAATGTAAGCAACTAACGTGTCTTCACTGCACCGTGCAGGTATATGTGAATAGACCTTAAAGTTTAATGACTTCACGTATCTAACATGAATGTTCTGATGTAATAATATCACGATGCAACAAACTGCAGCTCTCAAGAGTAGGTGGCCAGTTGTTTGTTCCGGACGAGTTTTGAGTACACATCAATTATTTACAGATGACTGACACTGCAATGGGGACACTGACCTCTCCAATGACCTCTCAATGGAAAAGAAACGGATCCTGTGGAGGCATTTAAAGATTTTTATGAAATATTTAACTATGTCAAGAAATCTGTTTCCATGTTTCCAGCTAAATTTGCCTTGCAAATATTTTGAAATTTACTTGTCTTCGATAACATTTCTTTTTTCTTCGAAACGTATATATTTTAAATGTACTATCCTAATTATGATATGTAATACAAATATCTCTTTATAACACATTTACTATGTACTATTTTTTTTAAATAAAACTGTAATGCATACATATACATGTACCATATATTATATTACTTTAATTACCAATAATAAATAATGTACACTCCTCTTCCATCCACAAGCAAATGCTTCTAAGGGAAGAATAGTATAAAATCTGTATTATATCACGTAACAAAAAGTTTAATTAATAAATGAATATAAATCAAAAAAAAAAAACAATTATTTTAACAGTCTCCGTGGTTGAGTGGTTACGATCCTTGGCTACGAATCCGGAGGTCGCGGCTTCGAATCCCGGCGTGCGCAAGTAAATTTTATTTGATTAAATTGTGTTACTTCACAAATTATTAATTAAAAATAATATGTAGTATATTTGCGGTACTTTCCAGAGTCGTAGATACTGTCAGTATTGCTCTGGTGAAAGAATCAAAATGTTGCTTGAAATGAGTTTAGCCGTATTTAGTGACCAGGTCTGAATAGCAATAATAGCAATGTACTTCCCGACCTACTTCTACCCCATCTCCTTCCCTCGTTAATACCGTCAGCCTCACAATATACCCCAATTGGGGATGCCATAATCTCACTGGCTCCAGATGGCTAGGAGCAGCTGGAACTCATAAAAAATCATGGTATCACATAAAAAATAAAAATAAAAGATTTCATGGAGTCTCCGTGACAGGGATCAGTGTAACTATAGTAAGTATTGGCCTTGAACCAAATGGCGCCTGGAGCGGCTTGAATATTGGCGCCTTTTGAAATCTGACACAAATAGTGTTATTTAATTTATTTAAGGTTATAAACTTCATTGTAATATTTAATCACTGAAGATAATATGATCAAATTCAATTTAAATATGTGGCAGAAAAGATACAGAAAATAAAAATAAAAAAAACGGTCGCAACCGGAATACTCTCCAATTCAATTCGATTCGATTTCATATCCCAAATTTAAGAATTATTAACATTATCCTCAAATAATTGCCATATTCTTTTAATGATTGCAAAGTTCTATCAGAATATATTTAAAACCTATTGAAATATGAGATCGATAAAAATGACGGAAATTAATAACAGAGCTTTTTTCATAACTAAGTAAGAATAGAAATTATTTGAAAATTAAAATAAAAAAAATGATATTGCTGTAAAATCACGTTTATCAAAATCCTTTCCAAAACAAGAAATTATGAAAGATTTAAAGATGATTTATTTTACGTGAATAGAAAAGAGAAATGCATTTAATTTTTTTCTAATTGGTTTACTTACAAGCAGTTTAATATCTCATCAAAATAGGCACACATCGAAATGATAATAAATAACATGTACCTCTTATCTATTACACAAGTAAAATATCGTTCTACGTTATATTCGTTCAGTGCATTGAATAACCCACATCATTACTGAATATAATTCTTTCTTTAGACATGGTAAATTATGTTAAGGCAAAAACCATCAATTTTACAGCGGTGCATGTCGGGAGAAAACAGAACGAATACAAACATTATTCTAAATTCAAACCAAATAAGAAATGAACTGAATCAATAAACGCTGCATACAATGTCGTCAGAAGTATTGTCGTATCCTCAATGAATTGTAATTTATTCTATCAAAACAAACATCCTATAAAAAGGTATATTTCATTTGCATAGATGTGATTTCTCATTCATAGTGTGAATGTATTCTTTTTTAGTGATTTCGTGATACTGGGACGGGCTCTTCTAACCGCCAAGACGAAGTACATGAAGCGCCAATGAGCGACCGCCTCCCCTCTCCCTCCCTCACTCAAATAGTAATAACACGCGGGAAAACAAACCTTCATACAACAGTCACGAAACTAACCTGATAATTTATGCGGCCCGAGTAGAAATGTACGAATTATTTATCATTTGGAAGTATGTTTGAAGGGTTTTCGTTATGTGGTGGTCGGTAACTTTACTATCTTGTGGGTGGGGAAGGAAAATAAAATAAGGCCAAGACTGGAACCGACGCGGGACGGATGAATTTGCGCTCCGCGTGCGCAGGCTTCACGGGACAAGTTGCGCGGGAAAAAACGTTGGTCTGATTTGATAATGAAACCAAACCTGAAAATAAACAGATCTTAATAAAACATGCATGGCTTGTTTTGACATCAATATTAGAGAAAAACTATGTAAACCAACCTAAGTAATTTAAACGATACGATAGGTAATATATATTAAAACAAATGAAAATGTCAATTTTTCCTGGCCCTAGACAATTTTTCAAATAAGTTTTCAAATTATACATTTTCACGTATGTAAAAATTGAACACACGCCTACTTTTCGGGAAATTTTCTCACACCTATCTCTGAAAAGTCACTTTGGTTGATAACTACCACATTCGCAAAAAAAAAAAAAACTTCAAATTAGAACTACATTCTAAGGAAGGTAAACCTCTTTAGGAATGGCTTAAAATTCATTTATTTCAATGCACTCTTCAATGCTGTAAATGCCCCTCCCTTTTCCAAAACCGTTCAATTTTTGAGTTGCGTCATAACATTTCCCTCGCCATTTTCGTTGGCGCGCTTTTCTGGTCGGCGGGGCGACGTAAGGGGGGGAAGCTGGTGGGGAGTCGGTAGGGGGACTAGGGGGAGGGGGAGAAGTACTCCTGTTCATTCCGCCGCGGGTCGCGCGACGGGCAGCACCTCCGACGCAAAACCGCAACCTTAGCCTTGCCGCGAGCTCAGACATAACCTCAAAGTTAAGTCAAAACAAACCCTCGCGACCGGTGCATGGCGCGAACGGTTACGGCGACTTGCGAATCGAACAAATTCAAATAAATTTGAATCCGACCGCAGTTTGATGACTGGTTCCAAATTTGAATACGACCGGAGTTTGATGACTTGTTCCAATTTCAAATAAATTTTTGCCGGACCGCAGTTCGATGACAGGTTCCAAATTCAAAATTAACTATGAATCTGCAGCCAGGTTCTGAGTTCGAATAAACTTTATTTGAATCCGTTCAAAGGTTTCCAAAGACATGACTCGTTTAAATATCGTTTAATTTCTGCATTAAAACAATGTTCTAACTATGAAATAACGATTTTCAGCGAGTGTTCCCAAATTGTATGACAATTATGTTTTAACCATAAATTTCAGATGTTTAAGTCAACAATATAAAACAATAAAAGATGTTCACAGGAAAAATAAAACAAGAATAAAATTTTAATAATCGTACTTGTCTAATTTATGAAAGCGTCATAACACATAGCTTATGAATAGAAATTATACATATATTATTTAATATTCCAAAACATATTTCACTAATATTGCTAATTATTATCCATTATAATACAATATTAACATATTTGTGGGTTTAGAACATTATACTAGCATTTTTAAGTTTAAAAAAAACTAATTTAAAACATCATAAACTAAATTGTCTTCATACATCATAAATTTTAATAATCATCCATGGAATAGCATGAATATGCAAAACTAAACCTTAAAAACACCGTGAATACGGATCACTTTGGCTCTGCGCATGCTCCACTTTTGACCTATCGCTGTATTCTACTCGGTCATAGTCTGTTTCACACGGCAACACATAACAGAACATAAAATTATCATCTGTTGAAAAGATTTCATCTTTTATGTGAAAAATTACAACAATCTTAAATAAAAATGGTAAACCAATAGTAATTACTACCACTGTGAATGGATTGAGATTCGATTGTTCAGATAAAGATTAACTGTTATTCGAATGAACTCAGCGCAATAACTATCTAAAGTAGAAACAATTAAAAGTGTGTGAAATTATTAAGAAGAGTTGTTGCATTCATCTATTAAAATCTCTCCGATAAACGTTTTAAATAATTGTGAAAGAAACTTTCGAAACAATCGAACAAATAACGTTTTTTCCGACCTTGTTTGTTCGCACATAGTCGCACGAAATTTTTCAACGTTTTTTCTGAGCCTGTTTCTATGCGCATAGTTGGTGTTTAGTGAAGTGATTTAATAGTACCTAAGTCCACCGTCAGATCCATCAATCATCGTCAATCTAGCAGCACTGTGCGTGTGAGTGGAGAAAAATTAAGTGATTCCTAATTTAAACATTCGGGACCTTGAATCGACTTCCGCATACGGAAAACACGTGAAAAGCTCAAACTGTGAACTGTGTAACATTCCAAGGTTAAAAAACTATACCTACTACATATTTAATAAAAAAAATAAAATTAATGCGTATGATAAAATGGAGTCAAAAATTTAATAATACATCAGACATTTAATAATCTTGTATTTCATTCAAAAATTACATCAACACCACGTTAATAAAAGCAGGTAAGCGTTACCATTGTGAAACCAGTGACTTTGTAGCGACCTTCATCATAGTGAGAAAAGTGCAAATAATTATTTATCTTCTTTTAAATATCTACTGAAACTTTTACGACGCAAAAAGTTTACACAAAACTGTTTTATTGCCGGAATGAATAGCAAATCTATCATCTTCTGCGTTTTCGTTCACTGCGCAGTTCTTTTTGGCTAGGGCTGCTCGAATTGAAATAACGTTGTATCGTGTTGAATAGCGTTGAATCGCGTTAAATCGCGTTGAATTGCGTTGATTCGCACTGAACTGCGTCGAGTCACCTTGATTCGCGTTCGGTTTGAATTGAAAGGTGGTCTGCCCCGGGTGCGCGGTTCGACTCTTTGGCCTCTGAGGCGGCCCTCGTTCTGCGCAGAAGGGTATGGATGCAACCTACAACTTGGGTACCGATGTAGACGTCTGCAGAATGTTCGACCAGTACTTGTACAAGGTAAGTGGCCCCTTTGGACGATTGAATGCGCAGAATGGTCGCTTGGATAGCAAAGAAACTAGTGTTAATAAAGTCACAAATAGTGATGGGCATGATCGAAACATCTGTTTATGAAAAGGTTAATTAATCGAATGTGCTAACTTAGAAACAGAGACACTAGTGATGGGATTGAAAAGTTTTAATAATCGAATGCGGTTTCAAATAAACCTCTCTGATATGGACGATGACAGATGATGTCTCATGGTATTTTTTTCGTTCATGTTAACCAAGTGAAATACAGACATTTATTATAGTAGTTTTTGCAGCTTATTTTAGAATAGGATCATAGGTCATGTCGTATCCCAGCAAAAAATATATTAAATGATTAAGAATTATTAAAAATATATATATATTGGAATAACTTATTGAAGTTTATAAACTTCATTGTAATATATTGTTATTCTTTGAAGATAATATTAACAAATCGAAACACGAAACCGAAAATACACAGAAAAGAAAAAGATAACGGTAGCAGCTGGAATACGAACCCAAGACCTCATGGTCTATCCGGGACCTGCGCTCTATGCCATCTGAGGTACGTCTACCCCAATCCATCTCGTCATTTTTATCGGCATCATTCTTCGACTTTTAAGAACTGTCAATATCCTCCTTAATTAATTCTTTTTTTTTTGGCTGCTACCTTTTCATAACTACAATATTCTCCCAGAATTTATTTTTAATTATTAGATAGTGTCTCGAATATACCTATCCAATTTTTATTTATATGGGACATCTGTTGACTTATTTTTATAAGTCTAGGATTAATTTTTTTTAATAACCTATTGATCTTTATAAACCACATTGTAATATGTTTTTTATGATAATGTATAATATATTATTAACAACTCCCAATTCAAAACACGACAATATTCGATTACTGTCGATTATTATCTGTACTAATTCAATACAATGGATCCTGTCACTTATTGTCCGGTTGGAAAAAAATGTTCACTCGATAATTTTTTAATCGTTTAATTCGAAATTAATATCTAGGTTATGCCCATCCGCACGACACACAAACATCTACCTGTTTGTTGATAATTCTGTGATGTGCCAGTGATGTGTTTCTTTATAATAAGCGTCTCTGTACAATCATATTATAATGTACCAGTGATGCCTCTATTACAAATGCAAAATATGTGTTGTAAATATTGTTTATGTACTGTGAAGATTAATTACGTATTTGAAATATTATGTGTATTTCTAAAAACTGTACTGTAGGTTCTGCATTTAATCCCCCATGAGTTTCTTAACTCTTGGGAATGCAATGCAAATTGTATTGTATACTTTTAATAAAAAAAATTTTAAAAACTCCACCATATAAGGTAATATGTAGGTATGTATCATATTATATATGCAATTATCGTGATTTAAATATTTAATAGGGAAATATTCCAGTAGTATAGAATCTACAAGAATAAGTAGTAGACGTTTTAAATTCTCTTTTAAAAATTTCAAGATAACCAAATTGTACTTCACATAGGACAAAGCTGTATGTTATCGCTTCTGTTATTTAACACTATGAAAACTTTATTCAATTAATATATTTTTTATTATTATTTAATGTCTTGCTACGTAGCAATCGAATTAGCTAAAAAACTCATTTTGGACATGAGAAAATTTTACATTACACAAGCGATACAAAAAAGATTCAATCTGAAGAAAAAATTAATCAACACTAAACAACAGACAATAATATACATAAAATTTAGTAGAAAGGTATACAAGCTCAACATAAAGGTAAAACAAAATGAAAGTGGCTATTTACAAAAAATATTAAAAAATACAAAAGTTTTGTAGAAAAGTATAAATAGATGTAAACAATAAAGTAGGAAAACTGGTGGAAAAAGGGTTATGGTTTTCATATTATATTAAACTTGCTGAAGTACCCGGCGTTGTCCGGGGTCATGCACATTTTGGAGTAAAATTTTGATGATGTATTAACCCTACCCCTACCCAGTAATTTTCCTCTTATTTTGAACATCAAGTGGGCAAAATTTCATTAAGAAATACCGAAATTCTGCTTTAAGGGGTATGAAAGGGTGATGGGGGTGGTTTTCGAAATATCATATAGACAATGACCTTCCTCTTGTTTTGAAGGTCAAGTGTGCAAAATTCAATCAAGCTTGGAATAAAACTGTAGATTTATGTACAAAACAAACACACACATTCCCGGGACATTCTTCTTTATGTAATAGAGATAGCATACGATAGTATAAGTGTTTATAAAGACCCATGTAGTTAAATATACATTTACAAAAACAGTTTATTAAATATAATTTATGAGAACGTGTGGAAAAAAAAACAAAAACAAAAAAAAACACAAAATGAAAGTAGGTTTAGCAGGAAATTTTTTTAAAAAATTTTTAAAAAAATTGTACTATAAAAACACTTATAGAAGAGTGATAGTGGTCGGCCGAAAAAAAACATAAATGTTTCACGAAATACAGTTTCGCATTCAGATGATGACAATGGAAAAGGTTTAAAAATTTGTAATCAACACTATTTTTTTAAAAGCAGAATTCCTAACCGCTGCTAAAAGTCTAGTACACACAACGAATTTACACATCATTGCTGAATCAATAAATCGGGGAAAAATCTCAAAATAAATATTTTCAGACAGATGGGATCCATCTCCAGAAATGACCAGTGACATTGAGATGGCAAGGAACGTCATTATTAAAATTTATTAGTAACCCTCACCTGAAGCCAAACTTGAGAATCAGAACAGTTCGTTGTTATGCATCGCTATTCATATGTATCGGAAACCTGGATACTTTATGGAATGTTGATTCAATCTCTCGATTTTCTCGAAAAATACCAATATTGCTGAAAATAGCGCACTTTGTTCTCATTAGTGCCGGGAAGGTTTAGAGAGTAGTTTGAATGTAATCCATTACGTAAAACTTTTGCCATAACGGTTTAAAAATAGTATGAAAAACATTGAACCCGACATGTTGTATTGAGGTTGGCCCATAGATATACCACTCTGGTTAGCCATACATTGAATATTCAAAAGACGAAGGTTTGTCTGGGTAAAATATTTTCAAAGCGGAAAACACTAGTTGGTACCTATTCAAGAACTTTATTATTTAGATATATTTTTTAATAAATGTTTAGAATGTAACATTATTTTCAATTTATGACGACTATTAGCATATTTGTTTAAGGATGGTAATAGTCGTCACAATGCATTACTTTCGCTGTCAAATCAATTATGTCACCCAAACGACAAGCAAGAAGTTACAAATTCATAACTTTATTTAAAAAAAAAAGATAATCCTGATCAAGGCCATCTACGCATAAGTTTGTAATTTACAAATTGATATATAAATGAATAAAATATATATTTCTATTTTTGAAACTGTTAATACATGGTGGAATTCCATTATAATATACAATAAAATATATAATAACAGAACCATCAGGTGTGGAAAAGTCAATGCATTTATGGTGACACGACAGTTGACCCCTCCGATAATGTATTGATAAAAATAAATCTTTGGAATGAAATAAAATTTAAAAATGAATGTGTCTTTGTTTAGAGATAGTAATAGTCGTCAAAATGCATTAATTTTGCTGTCAAATCAATTATGACACCCAAACGACAAGCAAGAATTCACAACTTCATGACATTTTCTTCAGATCCTTCGTTGAACTGTACAATATTGATTTTTTTTAAATGTAAAGAAGAATACTGCTGCATCTTAGCACTATCCTCGATGCACAAAATACAAGGCCACTCAACTGATAAACATACGCCGTTTCTCCGCAGGGGTAGGCAGAGAGGACGGACCGCCAAACAATTCAATCTTGGCATACGCTTCTTGCTTCATTCATATTAATACATCGTCTCATACATTCTCTTTTGTTATTCCGACATATCATATGGCCCGACTCAAGTATTTGATCGTGCTATGGCTTCCTAGGGCGTCACCGACTTCTTCATTCACATTCGCATCATATATTATCTTTACACTCCTTTCTTCGTTTATGCGCTCTAAATGCCAAAACCATATAAGCGTGCCTTTCTTAATCTTACTCAATACGCTTACACGAGTCTCGCATAATTTTCGAATATCAACATTTTTACACAATCCTACATAGTTTTAACAAACGAGTATATTCGCCTCAGAGATCTAATTTCTACAGCATTCAGTTCACTTTCATCCTACCTCTGCCAGTTCCATACCTCGCTGCCATACATTAGGATTGGTATCAACACTCCATTGTCGACTGCTAGCTTCGCTTCTTTGGACTACTTTTTGTTAGCACTAACCACGTTTAATTAAAAAAAAAAATTATGCACGGTGTATATTTTGTCATTTTATGTCCTTTAAGATCGAATATCCTTTAAAATTAAAGTACCAATAAGTTCTGAAGTATTGAGAAAAAAAAATACCGTATCAAAGTTATCAAATTCTCATAAATTATATAACTCTGCCACTTTTATTTCTAGTCTGAAAAGGTTATAGACAAAATAACTGTTTAGTGATTGAATGGTAACTAAGTTTTATAATATTATTAATAATAATGTTACCACAGAACACCTCAGAAAAGGCTACATTTTTATTAGAAAAATTAGATTCGCACGAAACAATATTTTGATTTTAAAATGATCGCATTTAGCCTGATTGGGCTCTCGACGTATAGGCTTTTATCGAATAACGCTGTAAACGAGAAGTCTCGGAGTTTGGATTAACTTTGAACAAAGCACTGTAGCCAACTTAATTGGATAAATAACGTAGCTGTCTTGTAGTTGGCGCTCTGCCGTTTCGGTGTGAGGCGGTACCAACATGCCAACAAAACACGAGAGCGGATTCACCTGTTTTTGTACGCTTACAATAGCTGCACTTTGGTCGGACCATCAAGTGCAGGAGATTTACGGTAAAATTATGCATCTAATTATAATGGGGTTTTAGGATACTACTTGGTATGCAATCTGCTTTTAGATACGAATAATAACAAGGACTCAAACTCATGTACGGTGAGCTCCAGCTTCACGAAATTTGGATTTTTGTCAAAGTTAAGGAAACTGTTTCAGCTCCCTATATCATTTAAATAATGAGATACAGATCTTTGAAATATCAATTTTATTGCAAAATATAAAGACGCAAATTTATGAACACAATTCCAAAATTTGTCAAATAGGAATTTTGTTTTATATTTTTATTCGACTTAATATTAAACTATTTTCCATCCACGTATATACTTTATTTAATGTAAATACCACACAAGAGTCAAAACCGCTCTCGACTTTTCGGAGCCAGTTGGACTACGGCATCCCGAATTAGGGTATATTGCGAGGCTGAAGGCAGTCGGTATCAGGAAGAGATGGGTAAGAGTAAGGTGGGAAGTACCTACCTAGCTATTAAGATCCGATATAACAAAACATGGATATAGCCATTTCAAGCAAGTAAATAAGCGTTCTTGAGGTGATTTTATTACAAAATGGGGCTACATAAAATTAAAAATTCAGTCACATATATATAACTACCACTTTGGAACGTTCCGCAAATATATCTACTGTATATTATTTTATATTATTTGTGATTTTACATAGATTAAGTGATTTTCTTTGAATTGTTCTCTTTACACGTTCTTAACCGCTCGTCCACGGAAGTCCTCAATTCTTGTTCATTCGTTAAATTTTCGCATTTTATTTAACACATCCTCCCCTCCTACGTGACGTATCGTAACTTCAAAATCGTAAATTTTCAGGAGAGTGGTTTAAAGAGACAGAATTTCGGTGCAAGTAGAGTTTTTGATTGTTTCGCAGCAAAATTTGGGATCATCATTGTCAACTAAAATGTTGGGTTTTGTCATACACAGTTCAAAGGAGTTAACAAACCTTGCAGTTATAAGGCTGCTTTACTTCAGTTTAGTGCGTAGCATTCTCGAGAGTGGTTCTCAGGTATGGGGGCCAGAGGACACCGTTTATATACTAATGGTCGAGAAAATCCAAAAGAAATTCTTACGATTCCTCTACATGAGAGAGTTCGGTTTTTACCCATGGCTGTTTCCAACAGCTTTTATCTCGGGAATGCTGGGTATTTGCAGCCTAAGTTCTAGGAGAGATATAGCATTACTACTTATGGCTCATAAACTATTGACCGGTGTATTAGCAATACCTGACATCCTGGCTGAAATAGGATTTTATGTCACGGATAATTTCACGCGAGGCCGCCAACACAGGCTTCTGTTTCTTCCCAGGTGCAGAACTAACTTACCAATGGTGATGCCTCTGGGAAGACTTACTAGGTTAATAAACTGCCTCGCAGGAAATGTGGATATTTTTCACATGACCTACAATAATTTTAAGCACGAACTTATTATGTTATAACATTATGTTCCTACTTATAACTCTTTGTAGCTATTTTTGTTTTACCTCTGTGTTATATAATTGTGCTAACTATATTTCTGTAATTTTTTATCGCTTTTGCATTGTATTGGTATTTATAACTGTTTTTGCAAAAAAAAAAAAATAACTATGTCCCAAATTTGATGCAACGTACACCAAGCGTCTGTCTCTTTAAACCACTCTCCTGTGAAGTCTCGATTTTGAAGTTACGTTACTTTACGCAGGAGAGATCGAAATATCAGCATTCCAATACTTTCTAATTTTCCTAGTAAATTCACATTAATCTATTCTGACCATTCCAATAACCTAAGTTATTCTACTACGCTCCATGCATACAAAGCATCGTAATTTTCCAATCAAGCGCACTGAAATACCATAACTAGTCGTGTTGTGCGCATACACATATATAGTACACGACACAGACAGCTAGTGACATCTGTCGGCGGCCCGTAGTATCGCCAGCGTCCACGTCCGATCCTAATTGGTGACTAATGACAGGCAATAAATCTTAATTCAGCCAACTTTTTGGCCTATTCAATCTATGATTGTTTTCAATTAGTACTGATCACCATTCAAATGGATGCGTCCGTTTTTATTGGTGTTAATCATAATATGTTTCCGAAATGGGTACGTAGTATCAACTACACGGGAAAACATTTATATTCTAGTTGGCGTGCACAAATTACACCATGTTTGGATTTAAGGTGCTTTCATGAATGGAAGGGGATGCATGGATCAGATCGTCTCATTGCGTATGCTCTCAGAGAAGTTTTTGGGGAAAAAAACTTGAAACTTTTCTGTGTCTTTGTAGATCTACAAAAAGCATACGAACGAATTGACAGAAAAAAGTTATGGACGATATTGTCTTAGTATATACAGCCAATCGTGTCTATATACGAGGAAGCGTTGCATGGATTAGGGTAAACGGTGATTTTACTGGGTGGTTTAATATCACAAGAGGTGTTAAGCAAGGCTGCGTAATGGCACCGCTGTTATTCGATCTATACATGAAAACTTGAATGAGGCGCGAAAATGAGTAATCTGAATGTATGTTCCTTGCGGTGCTGCTTGCTAACAGTGTGGAAGATCTACAATTCATCGTATCTAGTATGAATGAAGTATGTATGAAGAATGAGCTAATGATGAATGTAAGTAAGTCTAAAGTCATGGTGTTTGTTTTACGAAAACAATGTGCAATATAGTTGTGAATGATGAATACTCGAAGCAGGTCGATGAGTTTGTGTATTTAAAAAGCATGTTTACGAGAGATGGAAAGACTGATAGGGATTTTGAAGGGCGAATGCAGGAAACTCCATTAACGGAGGACTGAACGCGGTAGGCGCTAACAAAAATGTATCTAAAGAAGCGAAGTTAGCAATCCACGACGAATTTCTGATACCAACCCTGATGTATGGCAGTGGGGTATGGAACTGGCAAAGGAAGGATGAAAGTAGACTGAATGCTGTAGAATGTAGAACTGGGTGGTAAAACTATGTATGATCATGTGAAAAATGCTGAGATTCGCAAATAATTCAAGACTCGTGTAAGACGCTCAGATGATTTGGGCATGTAGAGCGAATGAACGAAAAAAGTAAAGCAAGGAGAATATATGACGCGAATGCGAATTGAAGAAGAACTTGCGGAAGCTCTAGGAAGACATGGCACGATCAAATGAATCAGATGATTGAGTCGGGCCATGTCAGAAGTCAGAATAACAGAAGAGAATTTATGAGACGTTGTACGAATGTGAATGAAGCAAGATCGAGTTGTTTGGCGGTCCGTCCTCTCTGCTTACCTCTGCGTAGAAACGGCGTGATGGTTAGTTAATTAGTTAGTTAGTCAACCTAAGAAAAAAACGTTTTAGATTTATATTCACTGCATGTTATATCATGTAGTCAGCATATTTCGACTAAGCAATGAGAGTAACAATTATCATTACTCATGGAACAGAAACGGGGAATAACATTTATTCTGTCCAACAAATTAATTTTTCACTTAAGTGCCGACCGATCGCGATAGTTTCCTTCGAGAAATGTTGAGTTTTTTCCGCAGCAGTGCCTGTGTCTTCATA
This sequence comes from Halesus radiatus, assembly GCA_022606495.2. Lineage (NCBI taxonomy): Eukaryota > Metazoa > Arthropoda > Insecta > Trichoptera > Limnephilidae > Halesus > Halesus radiatus. Next base: position 17,211 of record JAHDVE020000719.1, read on the forward strand.
GTAGCAGGCTGCGCATTTTTCTCTCAAGATTTTTTTTTTCACTGATGTAATTTTACGTCTCATTGTATGGTGGGAATTATTGCATGAAATTATCTGATGGCACACAAAAAACTAATTAATTATTCGTATTTTTGATCAATTTATGCAATGAAAATATTTATCACGAGTGATCGCAATATTTATTACCTTAACGACAAAGATTGGAAAAATGACTTATTTAAAATAGGAGTTAAATATGATTCTAATATTTTTGGCTACTATCTTTTTGTGTGATCGACGAAGTTCTACCTTAATATATTTGCAATCTAGACAGTGTCTTGGATATTCAAATTTATTGAGGATAATATTAATAATTTTTTTAATTAAAGTATGATATCGATAAACACGACGGAAAATAATCAGCTTAGAGTGTTGTCTCGGTAAAACAGGTGGTCCTGGATTCAATTCCCGGATACAACCGATACGTTTTTGTTTTATGTGTCTTTTCTGTTTTACATTTTATTTCAGATGTGTTAATATTATCTTCAATGATAAATTTTATTTGTTACCCTTAGCAATGAATTTCTGATTGCTATTTTTTTTTTACTTTTGCTCAATCCCAATAATGTAACATTGGTTGATCTACTTCAGAAATGTGAATTTGAATCAAAGTATAACTGAGCGGTCTCATAATTTGGTTTTACAATGAATTTCTTTGTTTATTAAATATTCCAGAATCAGATGCAGTTATATCTCACATTGATTATTAGTCACATTACGTATGTACTTACCTATAAATGTAATCACTGAAGTGGTAAACCAGTTGGGGTATTTTGTGTGTGCGTTTAAGTGACTAACTCAGGTATGGGGGCTCCATCGATGCCAGAGAAAAGTTAGCCTCTCAGAAGCTGGGAGTATTAAGAGCCTACAAATACTTTAATAGTACACAACTGCTGACCCTGTACAAATCGCAAGTGCGGCCCAATGTAGAATTTGGCACCCACCTCTGTTCGGGAGCTCCAAAATATCCGAAAAAACCCTCGACTCTGTGCAGAAACGGGTGGTCCGTTTGATAGATTCGCCTATTTCAATAAAGGATTGTAATCTATGGAGCACGGACGTCATTTGGGAATGCTTTCCTTGTTCTACCGATATTGTTATGGAATATGGTCTGAGGATTTAGCGTCATTGATCCCTCTGGCACCGGTGCACAGTCGGGAAACACGCCAAACCCGCGACAAACATTTGCACACGGTTGATATTTGTCACATGAGAATGGGTCGTCGACTACGTCTTGTTCTTGTGTTCAACAGCTCGGCTGTGGAATGAGGGGTTTCCTCCCTCCTAGAACATGGGTCTCTTCAAAACCCAGGTTCACTCCTTCCTATCCCCTAAAAAACCATTCACACAGCATCCCTAAAGATGATGCCTTGAGGGAAATTATTTCCCTCGGGGCTTCCTGTGTGGAGTTACTGTAAAAAAATATATATATTGTACAAAGAATAAGTTTAAAAAATCAGGTGGAATTGATCTAAAATTTTCAATTACTGAATTTATTTATTAATCATATAATCAATTTCCTTATGGCCTATGAGTTGGAAGGTCTAATGTAAATTGGGGCGATTCATTCTTTCAGTCTATGTAATATTTTTAAAACAATACAAAATTGAGATTTTAATTTCAATAGTAGTTTGACAGGTTAACATACAAAACAAATAAATTTAATACTAAAAAAGAACTTCAATTTAAATTTCGGTTTTAATAAAAGCTTTGTTTCTCTCTTCTGAATGGACTTGAAGTGTAGTTCAACGTATCCCGCATGCGCACAAGTCTAACTAAACGTAAAGGGGAAGTCGGAACAGGAACAATAGACATTAAAAGCATTCCCTCAACATGTAATAATTTATGTTTCGTACAATTAATACCCTTCGGGGTGGGTACAGTGTACATACCGCATATATCTATGTACATTTATTCAATTTATATTTGTATTCAACTGCATGGCACATTTATACATGGCATATATCTATATATATTCCATCGCATCTAGGATGAACGAAGTATGTATGAAGAATGAGCTAATGATGAATGTAAGTCTGAAGTCTTGGTGTTTGAAAGAGACAGTGCGAAAACAGTGTGCAATATAGTTGTGAATGATGAACTTGTAGCAGGTTGATGAGTTTGTATATTTGGGAAGTATGTTTACGAGAGATTCATATGAAAATATAAATTCTATATGTTCATTTACTGCAAAAAGTTTGTTTTCAAAATACAGAATAGAATTAACAGATAAATCATTCGTACTATTTTTTGAGTTTCCAACCTGAAAAGTGCGTATTTTGGGTGCTAATGACCATTAAGAATACCTTCATAAAAAAATATTGTTTCTTTGCTCATTATTTACAAACCTGCATAAAAAAGAATGACTTTATCTCATTCTAAAAAACTTGAATAATCATTATGTCATTAGCGTTACTATGTATTCACACTGTACATACAACTCAGATTGAAAAATGCACTTTTGTCGGGTGGAAGAGAGGTTATCAAGATCCGGACATCTCTCTTTTTCTAATCAAATTTAAATGTGACAAGAGCGAGACGACCGTATGTAATTGAAGGGGTGGAGGAACATAAATAACACGGTCGGGTAAAAATTTAATGATGGCTATTATGAAGCAAGACTTGGTGCAACGAACTTTTCAGTCGGCCGACCTTGGAAATACTGGTTTAAAGAATACTAAACTACGCGCGACCTGACAATAGGTTTGGTCAGACGGTATGATTACGATCGTTGTGAATCTCGGAACATGAAACGGTAAAAAATTGTAGATAATTGTAGATAGATAAGCTACGATCATCATTCATTTTTTTTTTATATTTATGTAGAAATATTTTTGAGTAAAATTATTACGAAATATTTATATTTAAAATTTGTTGTAGATGTTTATTTTTTTATATAGATTTATATATTTTCTAACTTGACCTTAACTGTAAATTTAGTGTAAGGTTTTGAATAACGAGCTCCCGTTAGAATAATTACTTAAAAGTAGTTTTTCGGGACTTTTTGGCTTATATTTTATAAAATGTCTTAAATTAATAAAAATAATAAAAACAGGGTTAAGTAAGTTTAAAAAAGTACCTTTTTTCGTACACGAACGTACGGGATTAGGCTTGTTGCGTTCGGGCTATAAAACAGCGACCGTATCACGTACGTTCGTATGGGTGGGGCGGTTAAAACGTATCTATTAACTGTCAATTTGAATGCGAAAATTTTGAATGTGCAGAACAAATTTCAAAGACAAATTGGGTAACTTGGTGGAGCAACAGTAATATTCCACTTCATTGAACGTTAATTTAAAATGTTTTTGGTCAAATTTTCAGAATGATATTATTTTTTATTGCACACTTTAACAATTTTCATGGCTCCCAGTTTTGTGCGTTATGCTGCTTGTAATTTTATACTCTTTCCCCTTAATTATAAACGCTTCGCTGGTCGAAATACTGAATAACTCGACTTATTACCACGTTGTAGTTATAGTTCAACCTGTCTTAAACCGGGCTTAAGGCCGGCTTAATTATACCAACGATGAATCGGGGAGTAAGAATCTAAAAAGAAATACAGCTTGTAGCTATTTATGGAATACTAGCTGAATTTTCAAGCGTTGCCAGGGATTGTTAATGGTTTGGAGTAAAGTTTTGAGATTGTGATATGTTACCCCAACCTATTAATTTTCCTGTTATTTTGAACGTGTCGAAAATATCATAAAAACATACCAAAATTTCGCTTTAACGGTGGGGAAGGGAGATGGGAGGTGGTTTTTTGAAAACTCACGTAGACTCCTGATGAAGGAACTATTGTCTTAAAATCAATAGTTCCTTCATCAGGATATAAAGTTAACTTGAAAAAAAATAATAATAATAGTGACATATTAGCATTGATTCTTGATTTTGTTTGAATTTCTAGTTTCTTATTTAAATACAATACTTATTTTTTATAATAATTATGTGTATTTTACGTAATTAATCTTACAGTAATACCCAATTATTTATCTTTTCTCAACACGCATTGTTATTTTTTGCCCATGTTTATAATTTTTCTGTGTTAATATATCATTAATATTTTAGTATTATTATTATTTATTTATTTTCTTTAAACATTGTGTCCTGACGAAGGAAATATTAGTTTTGAAGCATGTAGATATGTTTTTATTAAAACAGCTATAGAAAAAAATGTCTTTTTTTATTTTATATTTTATTTAAAATGATGCCACAAAGTGAAATTCCATTTATTGAAGAAGAAATTATTAATGTACAAGTGGGAAGAATTTGATAATACACGCAACGTTTACAATTTCATATTTATTTTGACAACCGATATTCATTTACTCCGTCAGACGTCATTCTTCTTTTAACCTCGTATGATATTGGTTCATGTAAAGATGTAGATTGTCGTAAGAGTAGTGTGTAGTTCCCAGTGCAGCCGCTAGCGGCGCCGCACGGAGTTAACGTCGTTCTCAATTCAAATAGAAAGGAATCAAAAAACCATATTCCATATTCGAAAATTTGAAATTCATATGTATGAAGATTTTATCCGGAATGAAAACTCATTTTGAATTCCTGTTTCAATTTAAATATGAATTCGAAATGCAATCGTCAAGTTAATAATTTATTTCCATTACTTGAACTATTAATACATGTTTGATAAACGGACTTTATCTCTAAATGCAAAAGATGTTATAAAAAATAGCTAAAAAAATTCAGAATCTGTAAAACTATAGACAATGCCATCATTGTTTCTGACATTAATTATTGTAGCAGTATTCTGTTCGTATCAAAAGAGGAACAGTTTTGCAAAATAAAGCTATGAGAATTATTTCAAGACGAAACAAATATTCTAAAGTTTAAATAATTCTGAGGGGACTAAATGTATTGTTAATTGTTTTTGTGTTTAATTCATAGATCTACGTTTATTTGTTAAAAACTTAATCGGTTTCTAACTAAATCGGTTTTTACCGATAATAAATCATTATACATATATTTTTTTTAAAAACCCGTCCAAATTAGAATGGGGTGAGAGTGAATAAAATCAAATAAATTAGTCGCCACAATGTGGAATAACCGCAGTTTGAAAATGGCATTGAATGCCGAAACAGCTGTCACAATAATAAAAACTAATAATACTTGCAGAACTTAACAATAACATTTTAAAATTTGGTTACGACAGATTAAAAAAAAATAACTGTATTGTCTTTCAAAAATGGTATAATTAAATTTTAATAGTTTTTCGTTTTTAAATATTTAACGGCCAATAAACTCCAGAATTTGTGTGAAAAATTAAAAATTAATAAATATCAATACAAACCTAGAGACATCAAAATTACATGAAAGATTTGGCGAAATACGTGAAATGTAATTTTAATTTTGTAATCTGTAATATTTTATTGAGATTATCTAATGTGTACCTGGCCTTGCTCTGGATTTTTTTTAAAGTTATGAAGTTGTTAATTCTTTCTTGTTGTTTGGGTGCCATAATTAATTTGACAGTGAAAGTAATGCCTTGTGACGACTATTACTATCTCTAAACAAAGAAACATTCATTTGAAATTTTTATTTCATTCCAAACATTTATTTTTTTCAAAATACATATAAATAATAAAGTTCTTAAGTAGGTAGCTATTTTTGTTTCCATTTTGAAAATATTCTACCCAAACAAACCTCCTTCTTTTGAATATGTAATCTATGGCTAACCAGAGTGGTATGGGCTTAACCTTAATACAACATGGCGGGTTCAATGTTTTCATACTAATTTTAAGACTTTATAGCAACAGTTTTACATATTGGATTTCTTTCAAACTACTTTCTTAACCTTCCCGTCACTAATAAGAACAAACTGTGCTATTTTTTTGCGAAATTGATCTAGTAATTTTCTTGAAAATCGAGGACATATAGACAAACATTCATTTTTATATATAGAAATTTTGAAAAAACAAAGGAATATACAAAAAAAATTAACCAACGCGCCGAAGACCTTTCTTGTCAAAATATTTATCATCAAGATAAATAAAGAAAAAAGAAAGGAAGCTACTACTAACATCAACATTAACAAATATGGGAACCAACTAGGCAAAGCATAACGTTTACAGCGAGTCAAAAAAATAAATTACCCATTCATTTTAAACTATGCGAACTGCTATAAATGACAAAACTTTGACGGAAAAGGCAAAACTTTAAACAGTAATTTTCACAAATTCAGGATTTAGAGAACTTCCAAAACAAAATAAGATAAATGAATTTTGAATAGTAAACTTCATTACAAAAGAAGAAATAAAGAAATTAATTTGTATATTAATGTACATTTCCCCTTTCCGTGCCTAAGCTGAGAGAGAAATTTATTAAAACTTTCGCAAAAATCACAAAATAACTTCTTTAATAAATTCAAATTCTCAACGAGGATATTTTTGTAACGAGATTACAAAAGTTTGTTCATCTTTGAAAGTTTAGTCGGGAAATTGTACTGAGGACTAATTAGAATTGTTAAACCGTACTTTGCTCGTTCCCTCTCAGAGCAGTAAAACCAAAACATTCAAATGAATAACGTAAAACTGCATTAAATTGTGTTTCTAGTAATCGAACGCAATTTATTATACAGTTCAGTTGTTTTAATCGAATCAAGAGATATTTTAGGATTTCAACCTAAAATATTAATAATAAAGAACCCAAGTCCAGTGTTTTATTATTATTATTTTTAATTATGATGTTTAAAGTTAAATACCAGTAAAGTTAAATAAAGTATTACTAACATGGTTAAAATAATTTTAGTTTCAATTTTTCAAATGCCACCAAAACGCTCCAAATCTATGACCGGTCGGTTTCGATCAGTTTTGAGGTTGGAATGTCAAATGTCAAAACAAAAATGGTATATTCTATTCATGGTAAATCATAACTAAACATAAGTAATAAAATTATGAACCTTTTTAGAACATTTAACTCGAAGAATAATTAACGGAATCATAATATCCATATTGATAATTGTTTTGATCATGAATACTCTAATTTGTTTCATGAAGAATTGTTGTTTATATTGAACAATAATTAATAGCTTAAAGTCACCCAAATTATGTTAAAATTTTGTCAAAACTGAAAGAACACATTTTAAATACAAAACAACATCGATAATTAAAAATTTTCGTAATAAACCAAAAACAGAATGCTCATGTGACGTCAGATGTTTCAAATGCAATGGTACCAACGTAGAACGGTGTTTTGATGAGCTGATTTTTTATTCACTTTTCAATAACGATTTATAAATTCTACATATAATTATAAGTTATATATTTAGAATCGTCATTTGATGATCTATATGAATACATATTGTTTCATTATTATACAGTCATATTCCATCATTCACTGAAACGTCATTGAGGAACAGTATGTTGTCTTTCTCGCGCATACGCATGTTTCAAGATCCAAAAGTCTGGTCATTCGGGCCTTAAATATCCAATACAAAATATTATTTAACAATATTTTTTTCATTTCGATCAAATGGTATGGCAATACACCTACAATAAAGGCGGTTTAAGAGAGACAGAGCGCTGTATTTGCTATATTTTAATTGGCTCTCTCGGGCTAGAACCAAAAATTATATGTTTTAAATATTTAATCATATATATGGAAGATAATCTATTGTAGACTAGTGTCATCCTCCTCCCTCCATGTTTTCTCATTCCCCTCATACTTATCAATGCGTATTATCTTCTCTGAGATAGCCTTTACTTCGGGTATTTAAGCATATTCAGTACAGACACAACTAAGATTAAACCAAAGGGCTTTTGTTACATTTACAAAAGAAAATTAAAAATTGGTTTTCTTTTCAACTTACGTACGTAAGTACCTTTTTAAAATTCTTTTTTTTTAAGCGTCCTTCTTTCATCGTTAAGAGGAACGGCTGCCCGCCCTTTTTTTTTCAAAATTTAATTTTGAATTTGAGGCCTAAGTACCCTCCAATCAGATTTATTTTTTAAGGCCTAGTACGTATCTATTGCGGATTACAAGTTTATTGTAATTTTTTGTTGATTTCAATTATGAAGAATAGGCCATTAATGTTTTTTTTAATTGCCATATTTGCTTTATAAACATGATTACACAAAAAAATATTTTTTAACAACATTTAACAACAAAAAAAAAAACTTTTTGGGTCGATATTTTAAATTATGTCCGGCAAATTTGTGTGCCAAAGTATATTAATCGTATTTATTTTAAAGTTAGCCCATCACAATGCTGATTTTAACCCTTTTAAATTATATTTTATCAATCATTACATTTTCATAGTAGACGGGGTAATTTTTTCGTTAACCTCCAAAAATTACTAAAGTTGTAAAATCGTGAAAAATCCATTTAATTATTGTCCTATAATCCTTTTTTTTAAATACTTCTATTCCGTACTAGTACTAGATATTTGCTATACATTTTGATAAAAAAAAAATCATTCCAACAAATACTAAACCAAAATTCAGTTTTGTATGAAACAGACCGCGCAGCCGTTCCTCTAACTCATTTCTTTAAATCTCTTGGAGGTCTTCAAATATGCATATGTAGATATCTAATATTTATTTTATATTTAAGTAGAGTATTATACAATTATTTTTATAAACAATAATTATTAGCCTGAAACACTCATCCAAATTGAAAAAACCTTCCGAGAAAAGATAAATGTCGCCGACAGGACTCGAACCTGCACCCTTCTGATTGCCGGTCAGATGCTCTACCGTTGAGCTACGTCGGCTTATCGCAAACCCGCCAAGTTATCAATATATACTAGTGTTTCATTCAATAATTACTATTTTTTATTATATTTCACCTGTAAACAACCAACTTTAAGTTTTGTAACTAAATCCCGTCGAGACAAATTATGTCGACATTTTTATTTTATTTATACTAATAAAGTTGGTTGTTTACAGGTGAAATATAATAAAAAACAGTAATTATTGAATGAAACACTAGTATATATTGATTAACTTGGCGGGTTTGCGATAAGCCGACGTAGCTCAACGGTAGAGCATCTGACCGGATATCAGAAGGATGCAGGTTCGAGTCCTGTCGGCGACATTTATCTTTTCTCGGAAGGTTTTTTCAATTTGGATGAGTGTTTCAGGCTAATAATTATTGTTTATAAAAATAATTGTTACCCTTTGCGCTATGCACAAAAATCTTGTCTTAAAAACTTTAGTTTATCAATTAATAGAGTATTATACGTTTATTCTGGTAACTACTTCACAGACTACCAATAAAAAGACAGAAATATTGAGCGACCTATGGACCTGTAAATTTGCATTCAAAATGAGTCTCCAAATAATCTCTAAAATTAAGTAAACACAATGAATCGAGCTTGAGGCAAATATTTAAACAATCTTTTAGTATTATCTTTGACTCTCTGGCAGATAGCATCTCATCACTAATAAATTAGGCCTCCCCATTTCCCGTTCTAAAGCTCAAAGTGAGATAAATATGATTTATTATGGAATAACAAAGCTTTCAGGAATACAAGGAGATTATTTATGAGTCACTCATAAATTTAAATGTTAATGTCTTTCGTTGATTAATCTTCTCCAACGAAAGAATGACAAGATAATGTAATAAAGCGTTAATCTTTATGAATGTTCAAATTAAATTTAAATTGTTCGTTTGTATTAAATGTAAATATTAAATTATTGTAGGTTTGATTTAAAAGTGGACATTTAAATTTCACGTAGAGTTATTTTAACAGGAATCAAGCATCGGTGAAATTATTAATTATTCTCATAGTGGGTTCACGATTTTACACTCATAAATTGAAAATTCGGCGAAAATACGTTAAAATATTTATACTGATTTTACCTGTAATTTATATGTCACTAGCAGAATATATTGGATTAACAGTATGGGGAAATTCTATTAAAACACTATTGTTGTTCCAGAGTGTGAAAATTTTACCTGTACATACTTTTGAGATGACGTGTGTAGATATTAAGATGGAAATTATTATATATTTATATATATGTTACTAATAAAAGATAAGCACCTGTTAAGGTAAATTAATGCACTTAATATGTATTTTATAAATAGAGTAGCTAAAGTACCCGGCGTTGCTCGGGATAATGTGTGGTTTGGAGTAAAGCTTTAAGGTTGCGATGTGTAACCACTACCCTTACCTCTACCCCTACCCCTACCTCAACCCCTATCCCTACCCCTACCCCTACCCCTACCCCTACCCCTACCTCTAATCTTAAACCTGGAATAGAAAAGAGAGGAAGTCTTCGGAAGAAAAGAGATATAGGGAGTGGGTAGGAATGGGGGATCAATGTGCCCAGGAGTGCTGAGATTATTAATCCATCCCTCCCACAGCAGTGCAAAGCAACGGGTCAAGAGAGTCCGGCAGGAGAGGTCAAAGGGTCTCCTTATACCGGCTTCTCCCTATCCGGCCAGCTACGCAATTGCTGAGTAAACGCATCCGCTACCAGAACCTGTACAAACCTCACCCCTTGAAAACGGGCACCCCTGCTAAGTCACCAAACGTAACAAACCACTTGAAGTAACTTACGGCAGAGGTGTTGGTTATTTAATATATGATCTCGGGACGGCAGTATCCATATCCGCCTCCCAAATCACCTTCGGTGGCAGAGTAAAGAGTATTGATTTTTTACCTGGGTGATATATTTTTTAAACATCGTTTTTTTTTCATATTTACCATGAATTTATGAACGTTAAAATAATTGCTCTAATTACGTGTTTAATGTATGTGATTCTCAAAAAATAATTATCATAAGTGTAATATCTTAGTATAAATAGTTTCACATAAATGGAACTGTCCGTCAGACGGTTCAAATGTGAGACATTGGGAAGCTCTAAAATATTACCTTTGCATACAAGGGAACTTAGATTCCAGGCTCTCCAATTGAATTGCACAGTAATTCCGTGTAACATGTTATTTCATAATTAACCAAGTGTTGTTGTAATAGGCCGATTATTTGTCAAGATATAATGACACATCAATAAGTTGGATGAAATCAATATTGCCAACAGAAAATAGTTGCAAACTAAAATGTTTTAAAGCTGTTCGAAGATTTTCGTGGTACAGACGAAAATACTGAGAAAAATTTAAGATTTATTATATTTCTTCAAAATATTTGTGTTCACTTTGTGGCGTCATTATAAATAAATTAATTAAAAATTACTTTTTTATTCACCTCTTCATTAATATACACATATCTACATGTTTCGAAAGCGATGCTTCATTCATCAGGAATATATAGAATACAAATATTAGTATATTTATTTAATAGTTATATACAAATATTAATATAATAGTAATGTACAACTATTAATATAGTAATATACCAATATTAATATATTAATATAATAGGAATGTACAAATATTAATATATTAATATAATAGGAATTTACAAATATTAATATAATAGTATTTAATATATTCCTTATGAAGAAAGCATCGATTTCGAAACATATAGATATGTGTGTATTAATAAAGTGGTGAATACAAAGTAATGTTTAATTAATTTATTTTAAAATATTAAAAATTACAGTAAAGATGTATTTCAATCTTATTTGAAAATGTCCTAGACAACAGGGGACTTAGAGTCACATTTCATTCGTTATTTGCTTCTGCCACATTCCTGCACCAGTCACTGGCTATAATTTATACTTCTTATCGTCTCGTGTGATTCACCGTACAAATATTTTGTAAGAATTAACTTATTGGCTTCACATGTCGTGTTGTAAACGTGTCAACATTAGTTTTAATATGTTTTTTCAAGCAGATGATTTATTTTACTGCGTAATTTATTGTTGAATCTGACATTTTCCAAGTTTCTTAGAAAATTATGCGGATTAATTTACGACTGTGTTATTTGGGAGGAAATCTACGTTGCGATATAATCGGTTTGTAAACAAACTAATAATACTTATTAGAATTTGTAATAAATTATTTATAAACGTATTTAACCACCTGCTATTATTTATTCTTGTTTTTCGGTTTAATTTGTAGAACTCTTTTTTTGAAATTTAATGTAAATCAAATTTAATAATATTATTATTAAGTTCTGCAAGTTTTTTAGTTTTTATTATTGTGACGTTTCGGCGTTCAAGGCCATTTTCAAACTTCGGTTAATCCACATTGTCATGACTTATATATGTGATTTTATTTACTCCCACCCAATTCTAATTTGGACGGGTTTTAAAAAATAATGATTTATTATCAGGAAAACCGATTTAGTTAGAAAACCATTAAAATTCTCTATTCTGTAAGGTTTTTACATTTAATATTAATTTCTGCCTGTGGTGATAGATAACATTTCAAAATCAAATTTCACTTTAAAATATGAAAATTATGCACACTGCTCAAGTGAAATTTACAGATTCACGCACTTTTCATGGCAGGTAAAAGTATCCAAATAAAATAAATACGATTTTTTGGCATTTTTTACTATCTACAGCAGTGCAGCATCCGACAGTATGGATATATTCATAGATACAAGCGTAGCTAACCAAAGATATAACGCCACAAGAATCTGTGCTGAAGCATAATTTTTTGATGAATTCAATTATAAAAATTCACATTCACCTAAATTCACAAACTTCACATTAATATAATTTGTGTTCAACTTATCTTCAACATCCATGTAATAATAGAAATAAACGTAATTAAAAAAAAAATGTTATTAAAAAACACGAAAGTAAAAAAAAAAAAATGTTAATAAAAAAAACGTAATAATTATAAACGCATTGTCGACATATTTAATACATCGATAACGAAATATAAATATATCTTAGTTAAATCTATTTCGGAAAAGATAACTAGCCTCTTATACAAATCTCTGCCTCGAACTAATTTCATTTTTATCATGTTAACTAGATTATTATTTTATTCCATTTTACTGGTTACGAAGGTAGATTAAATATTGATCAATAAAATATTACTACAAAATACTAACGTCGTCTGTGCTTCATAATAATGAAAATAAAAAGAATTAATTTCTATATCGCAGTTTTGTGAAGTTCATCTCAAGTGCACTTTAAACTAACTAACCTAACCTAATATAAGTGTATAACTACATAGTATATCTGTTATTATAAATTAAAACTATGACATAAAATATTCATGACCAGCAGACTCACTTACGTCCACAATTTAAAATACTATATAACAATTTAGAATAAACTAGGGGTATAAATAATCAAATGTAAAGTACAAATATCAAAAGAGCAAGAAAATCGACGCAGAATAACCTAACATAATATATTTCTATTTTTGAAACTGATAATACATGGTGGAATTCCATTTTAATGATATAATAACACACATATATTTAGAATATAATATATATATATATATTAAATGCATGGAAATTAAAAACACAATTTAAAATATTCAAGAGCAGCAGACTCCGTAGATGAACATTTTAGATATTATAATATAAGAATTTAGAAACTAAGAGAGTAAATAATCAAATGTAAAGTAGGTACAAATAACAACAGAGCAAAAGAATATTAAATGACATTATGTGCATGGTTTTTTAATGGATACTAAGGGCATTCAATAACAAGGATGAGAAAAAACCAAATGAATAAGCTATGGACGATCAAAAGGGAAAAATATCCTGAACAAATGCGTACATTGCGTACTGTACTGGAAAAAAGGAAGTTAATTTTTCTAAAGCTCAATTTGGGAGTAAATAAATAATTAAATCGTTTCATAAACACTGTTTATTATTCCGACTTAATTATTTATTTAATTATTGCGACTCTTGAGATCAACCAACTCGAAGTACTCGTTTCACTCGTTCGTGTAATGCCTTACTGCGGCGTCCATGACTTTTATTTCCATTCACTTGCATGCCTTGGATCAAAATATGTGTGTCCGTCGACTCTACATACCCAAATTACCTAATCTTCCCTTCCTTCATTTCGTTCATCACGCTTACATCGGCCGTCCAATCTTTTCCGATTTCGTTGCTCGTAAACGGTCGCTCGTAGTTATTCCTCAGAAACTCTTTTATGGAGCATTCGGTTTACTTTCGTCCTTCCTCTATCAGTTCTATACCTCACCCTTGCTTCCCTTTCTCAATCCTGTTAATTTTACCCAAATAGAGCTTTCAGTGTGTTCAGATGTTAATATTTATAATACGTTCGAACATGCTTTTACAAGACGAACGCAACAAGGAACTGAAAATTTATAATATTGCGAAAAATAAGAAACTTTCATGTTAAACAATTCTTTTGCACCGCACAGTGATTGGAATGCTGACCTTGACATATAGGATCACGTGGAATGCGTAAATATAAATACAGCGTTGAAATTTCATCGTATCAGTACGTACACACAATGAATACATTTGCACAAGTTCATGGACAAATTCATTGACTATTCCAATCCGTAGTAAGCCCATGTACGTTATGCTAACAAGTACAGTAGGTGTCCATATTACAGCTACGGTTCGTGACCGTTAATGCCAGCGTAAACCGTGCCACGTTGGTCTATAAACGGCCGCTACGATTTACCACTACGCAACGCCGGCCGCTACGGCGTAGCACGGATAATCCCGGTCACGTGGTCGACAAAAATAAATTTAACCTACTTTCGCGACGCAAATGGACATTGAATTACTCAAGTTTATTTCGTGTGTGGTTCAGTTTAATAGAACGTTGTACTAAATATTATTATTCATTGATTTATTTGACAGCTAGGTTTCAGGATTGAATTCGGCGATTATTTTAGTACGATTTCGTAAAATAAAAGTAATAATGTTAAAAAATGAGGATTTTTAATTAATAATAATTTAATTTTGGAGGTTTGAATCTGTCTTTGGATGATTCGCAAGTTCTAGAGCTGCATCGGTCCATCCAACACTGAGTAAAGCAGACCTGCTATTTATTAATGAAAATGAATAAATCACATTTTATTTTGACAATCTCCAAATATAAAGATGAATATGTGTCTGTCTGTCGTCGATTTTCTCAAAAATTAGCACAGTTTGTTCTTATTAGTGTCGGGAAGGTTTAGAGTATTTTCAGTGAAATCTTCTTATATATCTATTATATATTCAAAAAAAGAAGATCTGTTTGGCTAGAATATTTTCAAAATGGAAAACATAAGTACCTAAGAATTTTATTATTTAGATATATTTTGAAAAATAAATGTTTGAAATGAAATACAATTTTCAAATTAATGTTTCTTTGTTTAGAGATAGTTAATAGTCATTACAATGCATTAATTTCACTGATAAATCAATTATGGCACCCAAACGACAAACAAAAATTCACAACTTCATAACTTTATACCATAATAAATTTTTAAAAAAACCCGAGCAAGGCCGGGTACATCAATTAGTGTATTATATAAGACATTGGTTTAATAATGTACTGAGAGAATAAAAGTAAAAAAAATCACCGTACAATTATTTATCGATCACTTGATTATTTTATCATATTCTCAGCAGTGTCGTGGCGTCCGTCTTAGTAGACTGAGCAGCGGCTCGAGGACCAGATTATCGAAGGAACCCGTGGCCATAAGACATGTAAATACACACGTAATATAAAAGTAATGCTAAAATTTCGCCTCCTTTCATAAGAGAACGTTAAATTTGTGATGCTCTGTTTAATAATTAATGATTAAAATTAAATTTATTGGAATAACTTATTGACGCATATAAACCTCATTGTAATATGTAATCACTGAAAAAGATAATATTAATTAATTTCAAATGAAACATGAAACACGAAACCGAAAAAGGCACAGAAAACAAAAAAAGTATTGGGAATCGAAGATAAGACCTGTCTTACCGGGAGAACGTTCTACCACTGAACTAATGAGACTAGTTTATTTTACATCATTTTTATGTATGACGTAAAATGACGGAATATGACGTAAAATGACGCAAAATTACGTAAAATAAACGTGTCGTTTTCTGTTACATATTTCGTTGGTAATTTATTAATATTATATTCTTAAATCATTATTAAAATCTGTATTATTCACACCAACTATATATTATTCGTGTAATATCTGTCCAATTAATTTGTCAATTTTATCCACTATAACACTAGGACACCCTCAACATAATTCCCGATAAAAAAAAATTGCTTCAAAAAATAAAACACCTGTTAACTTATTAATTAATCGGAATTACTTTGTTTAAGCCACTGTTTTTAATACATAAATATCTTTATGTTTCAGAAGCAAAGCTCCCCTCACCAGGAAAAATAATATTAACTAAACATATTAACTTCTTACTTCTGATGTGTATACAGCTCTCGAAAGCCTTAAGTTTCTATGAAGATACCATTTCACATCTGACAATTCTCCTTTCCCAGCTTCTTATCCGCCTTAGCGGTTAATGCCTTTTTTCTTTTTAATTTTAAAATCAAAATTAATAATATCATTATTAAGTTCTGCAATAGTTTTATTATTGCGACAGCTGTTTCGGAATTTAAACTCATATTCAAACTGTTGGGCCTTATTGAGACCATTTACTTGTGAGATTTTATTTTCCGCTACACATGTTAATTTTTAAATTGTGTTTGATACGATTTATTTATATTTTCGGAAAAGACAGATTTTCTCAGAAATCAGATGCGATAATTTAATTTCTTTATTCTGTGAGGTTGAAAATGGGTTTCACCGCCGAAACAACTGTTACAATAATACAATAAAATAAAAATAAACTAAAGTGCTCGCAGAACTTACTGATAGCAACATCATGAAAATTAAATTTTATTAAATTTATAAAATAATAATTCTATTTATTAAATACTTACAGTTTTTCTTAATTGTTTTATAATGACGTGAATTCTATTTAATTCAATGAATTTAAACGTGTTTGATAAATCTTTGAATTATAATATTATTCAGGTTTCATTATAATACTAAGGAGCGGAGAAAAGATCACTGTTCCTATTTTATTTATTACCTTATATTCGGATTATTTGTTTCTTTGTTTATCTCTAGTTATTCCAGTAAATTTAATCTCACAACCCTTTCTTTCAATATGTAAGGGTTTACGTTCATTATTGTTAAGGTTAATTCCAATACTAACAACAGAGAACCCTCTAATATCGTGTTTTGATATCCATAAAAAAAAAATTCTGTGCCATTTTTACACGAAAGTATACCTAATGTACAATATTGCTTATGTGATTATGGTATCTTGAATTTCCAGTTTTAATATGCTGGCAATATATTTATTTTAAAGACCAGTGTTATTTTCTCGGAAGCATAAAGCTTACCACTAAAAACAACCCGCTCTTGCAAAAAATAAAGCTAATCGAAACTTTTCGCCGGCACGATTACTCTCCCGACCACAGGAATACCGCACGATGTTAAAGAAAAATTGAGGAATATGTATTTCCGTGTAGAAATTTATGATTCTACTGCATGTCAATAATTTTACGCTCTGAAAAAAGTTGGCAAGTTTTTATTTTGTTTTTAAGGTAACATTTGCATCTACACAACCTATCGTTAGAAACCCCTCGAGTCTTTTCGGGAGATATCTCTCCCAGAAAACAAATAGCCGTAGAGTATTTTGGGGAGATACGAGTATTTCTCCCGCCCCGAAACGGACTCATAAAAGTCATGTTATCTCATTTTGTACCAAAGTAATGTATATGATTTAAACTGTGTTAGAAAGAGAAAAAAAACACGCTTTTTATTGCCATTTAAAAGTTTACCATGCATATTTAAGAAAAAATATCATTTCTTATCAAAAAACTTAAGAGGCTATAAACACAACTGAATTATTAACAATGGGATTCTATTTGAATCTGTGATATATAAATAATTCAATTCTTGGAAATAATGCAAGAATGCATTTACTTTGTGGCTTTTCATAATTATAATACGAACGAATACATTTATTTTGAACCACTTTAATTTAATATGTATAATAATCTCCACCTGTTTCGGAAGTGCCCTTCCTTCGTCAGGAATATATTAAAACTAAACTACGATATAAAATAATGATAAATATAGATGAATATTTAGGTGTTGGAGTGGGAGCCGACCAAAGGGGAAGGGGTAAGTAGAGTTTTTTTTGGAAGAACAAAGCAATTCACTGGAAAAATATCTAAAGAGGACTATACGATAAAATGACTAGGTTATTTAGTATACTAGAATTATTATTTAGGGATTTTCGAATTTTCCTTTGCTCGGCTCCCACTCCAATACCTAAATATTCATTTACATATATATAATTATTTTATATAGTGGTTTAGTTTTGATGTAATCCTGATGAGGGAATGGTACTTCCGAAACCGGTCTAGATTATTATATATATTATATAAAAATCTTTCAAACCAAATTTATAGATCTAGTTAAGTATATTCATAAAAAATGTGTACGTAATTTTTCGTAATTCTTACTTAATTTGGAATGGTGGAAAAGAGAGGGCAATTATTGCTAAGTACCACTCAAAAATAAGCAAATTTTGGGAAGGTGCAATAACTTAAATAAAGAAAATATAAACAATATTACCACAAGTACCTAGCTACACAGCTACCTAATCACGTTAAGTGTTATTTACGCCGTTGTGTTTGTTTACAAACAGCCCAATCTATAAATACGTCCAGATCTAAGTTACCCGCCCCGCCCTCCCATCCCGCCCCCGCCCACGCCCTACCCTCGCCGCCCGGAGCTCTCAGCCACGACGCTTTCATCCGGTTAACTCTCGGTTACCCTCAAGGGTATTGGCCGGTCTGACTTCAACACCTCGAGACACAGAAAACAAAAACAAAATAAAGTAAACTTTTTCACCGGTTAATTCACTCCCCACTCCCGACTAAGCCGCCATGAAAAAGTTGTGAAACGTTCAGTGCATCATAAAAATCGTCGGAAGAGGGTGTAAAAAGGGTCGATAGAATATTTAAGAAAAAAATATCAACTGTAATTATTGTGAAATGAAATTCCTGAAACGGATGTATGGAGGAACTATCGAGAGCGTAATTCAAACGAGGGGACCTAGAAATAAAGCAACGCCAAAAAAAGGTAGGACCCTTAAATTATTTGGAAGGGCACCTAGAAATGATGGATTCAGAAAAACGTAAGGTTCTATCTACCAAGCACTACGAAGATATGGTCGCCCTACGGTGAGTGATTTGAAACGCCGAACTGCTGCGATTTAATTATTCCGTAGTGTGCCGAGGGTAAATTTGCTCGCGGCCCGCCGAGTATTTTGGTATTTTTTTAAACAACAACGATTTTGTAAATTGTAGCGTCTTACCAGATAATGTGTTTATGTATTTATAAAACGTATATATATATATATATATATATATATATATAGAGATCCCCTCTCGTACTATGTTGATCAGGCGCGACGGTGCGCCAGGAATTTGTTGATCCGGAGGAATTTGTTGATCCACCCTAATTTGTTGATCCAATACCAAATCAGGCATATAAACGTTGATCCAAAAGATCAACTTTCGTCACATAGATTTTGCTGTAAACCACGCCCATTTTTCCATCACATATACATTTTACACTTTTCCCTTTGTTGATCCGATTTGAATGAACCAATCAGGGCGCTGTGTTTATCAAAGGCGTGCACGTGGTTCTTCACTGTGCTCATTTGTTGATACGATTTAAATGAACCAATCGGAGTGCTTTCTTATCAACTGGTTCTTAACGAGTATAGGTACCGCCGCCCCGGAACGATTCGTTGAATTAACACTACCTTGACGATTTTTTTGCGAATAACGCACAAGAGTCCCAACTGCTTCTAACTTGAGAGATTCAATTTCGGAGGCAGGCGTAGACACCGCCACCCGGAAACCATTTAATGGATAACCAACACCTCTGCCATAGGTCACCTCAAGTGGTTCGTTACATTTAGTGACTTAGCAGGGGTGCCCGGGTTCTTGCGGGTGAGGTTTGTTCAGGTCTTAACAGTAGAGTATTTATGAAATGATGTATGATT
The DNA here is from genome assembly GCA_022606495.2 of Halesus radiatus. Taxonomy (NCBI): domain Eukaryota; kingdom Metazoa; phylum Arthropoda; class Insecta; order Trichoptera; family Limnephilidae; genus Halesus; species Halesus radiatus. The sequence continues at coordinate 37,151 of JAHDVE020000719.1, forward strand.
TTTCTATGTGAATACTGCACAAGAGTCCCAATCGGACAAGAGTTCCGACTGCACAAGAGTCCCAACTGCTTTCAACCTGGTAGATTCGATCTAGGAGGCAGGTGTAGGTACCGCTGCCCGGGAACCATTTAATAGATAACCACACCTCTGTCATAGGTCTCACCAAGTGGTTAGATTCGTTTGGTGAATTAGCAGGGGTGCCCGGGTTCATGAGGGTTAAGTTTTTGCACGTCTTAACAGTAGAGTTTGTATGAAATGATATATGATTTTTCTATGAGAATTCCGCACAAAAGTCCCAACTGCACAAGAGTCCCAACTGCACAAGAGTCCCAACTGCTTTCAAACTGGTAGATTCGATCTAGGAGGCAGGTGTAGGTACCGCTGCCCCGGGAACTATTTAATAGATAACCACACCTCTGTCATAGGTCTCACCAAGTGGTTAGATTCGTTTGGTGAATTAGCAGGGGTGCCCGGGTTCATGAGGGTTAAGTTTTTGCACGTCTTAACAGTAGAGTTTGTATGAAATGATATATGATTTTTCTATGAGAATTCCGCACAAAAGTCCCAACTGCACAAGAGTCCCGACTGCACAAGAGTCCCAACTGCTTTCAACCTGGTAGATTCGATCTAGGAGGCAGGTGTAGGTACCGCTTCCCGGGAACCATTTAATAGATAACCACATCTCTGTCTTAGGTCTCACCAAGTGGTTAGATTCGTTTGGTGAATTAGCAGGGGTGCCCGGGTTCATGGGGTTTAAGTTTTTGCACGTCTTAACAGTAGAGTTTGTATGAAATGATATATGATTTTTCTATGAGAATTCCGCACAAAAGTCCCAACTGCACAAGAGTCCCACCTGCACAAGAGTCCCAACTGCTTTCAAACTGGTAGATTCGATCTAGGAGGCAGGTGTAGGTACCGCTGCCCCGGGAACTATTTAATAGATAACCACACCTCTGTCATAGGTCTCACCAAGTGGTTAGATTCGTTTGGTGAATTAGCAGGGGTGCCCGGGTTCATGAGGGTTAAGTTTTTGCACGTCTTAACAGTAGAGTTTGTATGAAATGATATATGATTTTTCTATGAGAATTCCGCAGAAAAGTCCCAACTGCACAAGAGTCCCAACTGCACAAGACTCCCAACTGCTTTCAACCCGGTAGATTCGATCTAGGAGGCAGGTGTAGGTACCGCTGCTCAGGAACCATTTAATAGATAACCACACCTTTGTCATAGGTCTCACCATGTGGTTAGATTAGTTTGGTGAATTAGCAGGGGTTCACGGGTCCATGGGGGGTGAGATTTGTCCAGGTGTTAACAGTAGATTATGTATGAAATGATAAATGATTTTTGTATATGAATATCGCATAAGAGTTCAGACCGCACAAGAGTCCCAACTGCCTTCAACCTGGGCGATTTAATTTGGGAGGCAGGTGTAGGTACCGCCGTCCCGGATTTAATGGAAGAGCAACCCCCCTACCATAGGTCACCCCAAGTGGTTCGCTACGTTTGGTGACTTAACAAGGGTGTCCTTGTTTATGGGGGGTGAGGTTTTTCCAAGTCTTAAGAGGAACGGCTGCGCTGCCTGTTTCATACATAACTTAATTTTGGATTTAAGGCCAAAATACCCATCGAAACTGAATGATGTATTTTTTTTAATTAAAGTTTTAGTATATTATAATAAAACAAATATAAAACTTTTTTCCCGGTTACGGTCAAATAAAAATTAAAGTGGAAAACGTTTTATATTTGTTTTATTATAATACACTATAATGGAATTCCACCATGTATTAACAGTTTCAAAAATAGAAATATTAAAAAGTTTTAGTAAATATCTAGTACGGATGATAAGTATTATATGTATTTTTGTTTTAAATTATGAAGAATATGCCATGAGAAAAAACAAATTTTCACAATTTTAGAGGCAACTTTGAAAATTATTAGCGGGTTTATTGTTTTTTTTTTAATTATTATATTTGCTATGTAAACACGATTACGTAAATAAAATTATAAAAACAATACGTTTAAAAAAAAACGTTTTTCGGGTCGATATTTTACATCATATGTACGGCAACTTTGTGTTCCAACATAAATTGGTAGGTTTTAATTTAATGTAATGTCCACAATAATGCTTATTTTAAACATTTTTTTTAATATTATATTTCAGTGTATTTTAAGAACACGGGGCAAAACTTTTTTTTTGAATCACCGCTAGACCACAAATAATTGTTTAAGTGCCTCTAAAATGGCAAATAATCAATTCCTTTAATGGCCTCTAATCAAATAAAATTGCTTAAATGGATTTTACTGTGTTTTGTGACTAGATCTGAATAGCCAGGTACTTCCTCACATTCCTTTACCCATCTTCTTTCCATTCCCTCTACCATCAGCCTCACAAAATACCCAATTTTGGGGTACAATAATCTTACTTGCTTGAGCGGTGCTCACAAGAATAAAAGTTAGTTAGGTGCGCTGTTATTTGTTTTCATTATTTAATGTTCAAACGACGAAACGGTTTTACTAAAATTTATAATAAAAATAAAACCGGGAAAAATACATTTAAAAAAAATGTATTTAAAAATATTATTATTAAACAGTGTTGGCGATAAACCGTTTTACTAAATTTTATAATATAATTAAAACTGTGGAAAAATATTTAAAAAGAAAACATTAATAAAATCGGCACAAGTTGGATTTGAACTGTAACCACCGTAACTAAACAATAATTTTGGCGACCGACTTAACCGCTCACCTAGTTGTCTGTTGGCGGAAATTGCTGATTTTAGCTATTTATAGTAATTAATTGTAATTTTTGTTAAAAATCATTGATTATAAATTTATTGTTTGAGCACTGTAAGACATATGATTTTTGTATAAAAATTGCTTGAAATGGCTTATGCCGTATTTTGTGACCAGATTTGAATAGCCAGGTATTTCCCTACCTTCCTCTAACCCATCTCTTTCTCATCTCCTCTGCCATCAGCCTCACAACATACCCCAATTTGGCATGACACAGTCTCGCTTGCTCCAGAAGGTTAGGAGCAGTTGTGCGGACCCTTGTGTGCTGCTCACATGAATATTAGTTTGTTAAGTATCGTTTAACTAACTTTAGCAAAAAAAAAATTATCTCGTACACAATTTTGATTGTAGGGCTACAGAAAAGTATTAAATATTAAAAAAAGGGAAACTCTAATGCAGGAATAATCGTAATGATTAGAATTACAAGTTGATAATAGCCTAAAAACAACATAATTTAAATAAAAAGATTTTTTTAAAGTACATACTAATAAGATTGTTTTAAGTTTATCTAACTAGCAATCACACCGTGTCCCCAAAGGGGTGGGCAGAAAGGACGAACCGCCGAATAACTCGATCTTGGCACACACTTCTTGCTTTATTCACGTGCCATGACTTGGGCATCCTCAACTACTCCTATTATTTAATTTCACGTCATATATTATACTTTCAATACCTTTTTCTTTCATCCACTCTACATACCCAAACCATCTAAGTGTACGCTTTAATCAGCCTTTCAATATTTCCAGATCTTCAATTTTTTTAACACAGTCGTATATATTAAGTTAGTTTAAGAAACATAACTTACATATACCTACGTAATTATAATTTTTAGTATTATCTCTGGGGTATAAGATAATAATAGTAATAATAATAATTGGATGATTTGTATAGCGCCGCTTTTGTGAAAAATCACCTAAAGGGCTCTCTAAGAGAATGCAAGAGAAAATACTATAATTATTATTAGGTCATTCATTAGAACATTATTTATTTCATTTAGATATGTTTGATGTCGTTGATGACAGCTTATTTGATAGTTTTATGAACATGATCAAAAAATATAAAATATATATTCTAGCTTTGAGGGCAATATTTGCAAACATACAACATTCCACTACTATAATTGCAAAAATTAACCTTGATTGCCATTTCATGGAGAAAACTCATTTGGGGAGCTTTAAATATAAATCGTTTACATGATTGTTCACGTAAATGATTCATGTCAAAATATGGTGAAACTTTAAAAACCGGCTTATTCCAATTCCATTTAGCTTCCAATATAGAAGTAAATATCACCT
>JAHDVE020000720.1:0-15517 GCA_022606495.2 Halesus radiatus
TTCAGCACAAATTTGAAAACACCGAATCGCCTCTGGGTAACTCTCAAGCGATTTGTAGCAAAAGCCGAGTATCCTCCGAAATTTGTTGTCATTCGGTTCAAAGCTCAAATATCGGAGATATTACTGGATAGCGAATGTATATTTTAATTTTTCATAATATATATTGGCCTTGTTGAGGCTACAGAGTTTGATACAATAGCCATATTGCTAAGCTCTCGTATAGTCAATGATGGCGGCATCGTACTCTTTGGATAAGCGATAGATCTCCGCTCTTTCGAAATATTTGACCCCTATTTCCTTGGGCAAAACTCCCTTCGACTCCTATTTTTTATCGATTTAAGCACGCTATATCTATGGATTGTTGAGTATTTAACAGAGCTTAGTTAATTTGTTCTTGACTTCCGGTGCGATACTGCTTTCGATGCTCAGAAAATAAGCCTGGTCCATGAGTGATACTTTTTTTGATTGCATCACGCTTGCCATTTTCTCAAGAGTGGAGGCAAAAGTATCTAATTGTTTCGTGGTTTACTCTTGAATTACATCAATTTATTTCTTTACTACACTGAAATTCTGATACAGATTTTGTTCGGATTTGACTTTGTTTAATATATCCTTCATATCTTTCCCTGTTAATTTGCTGAGGTCAGCATTTTTTATTTTGTTCATCGTTTCCAGAGTCGACCGCTCTGCTTTCAATGTAGACAGCAAATCCCTCACCACAGTACTCGCCTGTTGTTGCAGACCTACTAAGCTTTCAATCAATTGGGAGACTCGAGATTGGATTTGCTGTTCGAAAACTGATATGGTTGCAATACAGGCTTTGCTCGTTTAGATGAGTTAGACGAGTTTAGTATATTTGATGGTAGACATTTCAAGATGGGGATGGAGGGATTCACAGCACTTCTGGGTACACATGAGACAATGAGAGATGCAGTCAGGACTTAGGCAAACCCTTGCCTGATCGAGTTATTAACGAAGGCAGTTCTCTTCGAATTGAGTATTGGCAATCATATGTTTATTATTATTTATATATATTTCTATATATGTTGGATATTTTGACTAAATATAATTGTGTAATGCGATATCAGCGATATCTGTCAAAATAAAGTAAAATAAACTTTTAATGTATACCGATGACGAAGCACAATTGTTTTTAATTAGATTTTATGGCTTTACATAATTTTGCGTTTTTTATATCTGCAGCCGATATATTCTGGTCAATCGTAAACAAGAAAATCTATCCTATAATATAAAATATATAAGTAATACTCTGATAAAAAAAATAATAATAATAATACTGATTGCTCCATAAATATTTCTAGCAGCTCTGACGAAACCGACTGGGACAATCAACGAGAAGAAGACTCTCTACCATGTTTATTATGTAGTCATAGTTAGGAGGCTAGTTTTGTTTGATGCTGAATATACTATACTATTTTATTATTATTTCTAAATAAATTAAAAAATCTAATGAAGAATACTAACAACAACAATAATATCTATTATGTATTAATGTATATTTTGTATATATTGTTTGTATATATTGTTTATCAGATTGGAATTTAGAATGGCACAAATTCCATAAAAGGTTAACGTTCCTCCTATATTTTCTAAGATTGATGCCTGGATATACTATTGTTTGAAGTGAGGGTTGAAGACTAGCTCCTCAGCACCACCAGCTCATCTCGGGGACATTTGACCGATACTGGCTGGGAGTTCTCCTTGAAATACACTTTTTTGAAGAGTCGTGAGTCTGCCTGGTATACTAGGAAGTACTTCTTTTGTTTGTTGTCACTCATATATTTTTAATTGGCTCGAAATGTATATAATTACCTTATATATAAACAAGTATGTGCTGGAATATCGAAGTCTTTTTTTAAATATATATCTATGAATTATATTTGTTTTGTTTTTATATTAAATAGAGTGATAATATATATTTTTATGTTTATATTTATTAAATTTAAATGAGTAACATATTATATCATATCCGATTTTATTATTAATTCTGATATTGTTTTTTTGTTTCTCTCTTTTCCATCATTATTGAATATTGGTAAAAAAAATATTATTCTACTTTTGCTTTATATAATTCGTTAATTGACACAGTTATACATTATAATGGATGTATCAGAAAATAAATATATTTTTTTTACCATCCAGTCGTAAAAAAAAAATATATGCATTTATATTTTTATTTCTATTAGATTGAGTTTTTTTAATATATTATAGAAACTATATACATATATATTCAGTACCCCGCTCTCGTATTAATGAAAATAAGTGAATAGAAACGACGCATGAACTCAATGGAAAAGGTCAGAAAAGACGGCGATGTCGAGGAAGCATTGACCTTCTTGAAACTCAGAGAGTTCGGATGCGATAAAAACAAAGCTCTCCTTTTTACTACAAAGTAAAATCCCCAAAAATCCAATAACTTTTGTTCAGCTATTTAATTTGTATGTTATTTTCAAATTCCAAACATTGACTTGAAAAAAAGAAAAAAGAACTACGAATACTTCAAAACAGATATAACAACGAAAATAGATGGTCCTGCTGCATGCAGGGTCCTTATTCCTGAAAAAACTATCACTCAAAGACAACAAAATGTATACAAAAAATATAACCATCAATTAATACAACTGCATTGATATTGCTGTTATCATCATAATTGTTATTGCAATACAGGGGTGGCTAATCAATGCAAAACTCAAATATCACGGGACGACAGGCCCATTGAGGGAGATGCAGTCGCAAGAAACAGACCTCAAAAAGAATATTCTCAAAACTCTAAAATAAAATAAAGAAATCCACCCCATCAAGGATTAAATCGAGGATGGGAGGTACAATCTTATGATTGGCAATTTCGAATAAAAGGTAGCTTTACTAATGTAAAATATGAATCATATATAAATATATTGGCAAACCTGTCTTCTTGTCTTCTACAGATAGTCAACATAAAAGAGTAACTCCATAGGGACCGTGAACAGCCAGAGAAATTCATCACAAGTGGGAACGTCAAGCTTTATCAAACCACTCGCTCATTCTATAAGCAAATGGAAGCGATCAATCCAAATAGTCTTGTGACCAGACTCGCAGCATTTGACACAGTGGCAACATCAAGTAAACCCTAAGCAACATAATAGCTATATCGATATAAATATATGTATTGTTCAAACATATTAGACTTATAATTTGTTACAGATAACAAGTAAAAAACCAGGGGTCAATACAGAGGCTTTTCTCCTGTGCAGTCAACCTTCAATGTTACCTAAGCTGATTCTAAAAGAAACCAAATATTTGCCTTCAGGAACACATTGTCTTCCCTGCAGAGCCAAGACGAGAGAAGGAAAAGCATTGGCTCCAATCTGTCAGATAAAAATGGAAAGTCAGAGACAGGACTTCGAGCAGGTCGCCGCAGTTTGCCAAGAGAATTTGTGGCTGACTTGGAGAAAACTACAGAGCTACTGCTGAACCAGAATAGACTTATATTAAATGTAAATAAAGATATTTCGATGGTGAAGTTGGCTGGGTCGACGAAATAAACTACAAGACATTTTTCGGAGAAGTTGTTAAAGAAGATTGGCATCTGACAATAAAACTGTTGTTTTTTTCTCCTCAATATTTGTTTTTGTAAAGACGAGCTCGCGAGCATATTTCAAGGTATTTTAACTAAAATATAAAATGATTATCTTATTGGAATAAAAAACAATAAGGATTAATTATTTTTTAATTATTTTGGAACGATATATCGTTTTATTCAAAACAAATTCAACTTCATGTTCCTTGATAAAATTTATAATACCTATTTTTTTAAAACGTTTTGCTCTTTAATTTTTGTCTCCATCAATATATACAATATTTTTATCACTCGCCATTTTAGACATTAAAATCGTGTATTTTAGTCTAAAATTGTCTGTTTGAAGAAATTCTTATCCTTCTCATACTGCAATTTCAGTTAAAAAATCCCTACTGAACCAAGAGGTCTTTGCCTTTTTGAAATGACTTCATTACACTTTGCTGGTCGGCCCTTGAGAACTTGGACAAGACGTAATCGGCAACCACGTCGGGACTGTGGTCGTCTGGCCGGCCTATTCCCAGTTTGAGTCGAACCAAGTCTTTCGTTGAGAATTTATTCATTATAGACATCGAACCTCGATGGCCTCTACAAAATATTAATATGCGTGGTTGAAGATGTTCGTATTATTATTCTATGCAATTTTTTGATACTATGGACTGCCTGTTTTTTTCATGCCTGCATATCCAATTGGATGGTCGAGGTCGTCCAGCGCCACGACGAGAGTCTTGAGGCTGGCCTCTGGATAGGTCTTAAAGAGTGAGTCGACAGCCTGGGAGGAGAGGTTCATATAGGTTTAACTTGTCGCCAACACCATCCCTTTGTATTGGTAAGAGGTAAACTTTGAAGCCTTTTTATGGGGCTCTGCCTTGAATTGTTGGATGAGAAAGTCCACAAAATCTTTGCCGATATTGTGGCGGGTGTTTTGGTATGCCTTGGTTGGGTTTCCAATCCCTAAGAGCACCTTCATAAGAAATTCTGCATATAATAATCAATACCAAGTTTAAAGGAATTAGTTATTGACTACCCTATTATTGGATGTATTAAAGACTTAACTGTATTATAAATATCTATAGGCTATAGTTTTTCATAATATAAACGAGAGATTAAATATTTTCAACTGAGTCATGCAAATACATAATCGGTTAAGTACGATCAGTCGAGATGTGACAATGCCGATTTCTCAAAGAACTTCCCTTGGTACTCGTTATTTACCTGGAACGGCAAGTTAATCAAAAACAGAGGAGTCTGAATCCCTTGCTCGATCGTCAAATGTCCTTTGTGGCTTGACATATCAGTCGCCACGTAGCCTGGACACAAGGCATACACTTGGATGCCCTTCTGTTTGATGTCCTCTCTTCTTGCCAAAATCCTCATCGTATAAATATTGATGCTTAACTTGCTCATCCCGTACGCTGATTTTGGAAAGCCCTTCTCAGTGTAAGTGTTGTCAGCCACTGCCTACTCAAACTGGTGAAGCACGCCAAAGAGTTCGTCCTTGGTGATGTTTTAGTTTCTGAACTTCTCAAGGAGAGGCTCGTTTTTGATGATTCTGTATTTTCCAATCATGCTGCCCACAGTAATGATCTTGCCATTCTGGTTGAGTTGGGGGACGATGGCTTCAGATAATGTTATGGTGCCATAGAAATTCTATAGAGGTAGTATAGGTATAAATTGACACAGTTAAGAAATAATGTTGATAAATTAGTACAGTTGAGAACGTGCCCTTGACAACTTCGCTATCAAATGCGTCACCTTTCCAGGCAATTCCCGCATTATTGACCAAGACATCAATGCCTTGTTTGTATTTGAGTTGGGTCCGCTCGACAAACTTGTGGATGCTCTCGTCGTGTGAGATGTCAAGCTGTTCCACATCAACTTGTGCATGGGGATGCTTATGGAGGATGGCCGTATGTGAGGTGATGGCCAACTCGGGATTTCTGCAAGCCATAATGATGTGCCAGACAGGTGGGTTTATGGCTGCCAAGTGTTCGACAATTCCGAGTCCAATGCCTTTATTGGAACCAGTAACAATGATAGTTTTGAGACTTTGCATTTTATATTGTGTGTTTTGTATAGATTATATAATATTACATAATTAACATAGAGTTGGCATATCTTATATGTAAGGATAGGGGCATTTGTATTATGTATTTAATCAAATTGGATTTTTTTAATAAGATATGGATTTTTTAATAAGATATATTTTTTTTTTAAGAATACACTTTATTATTTCCCGAATGGGAACCATTCGTTATTTGTTAAAAATGAGAGTTGATTGTCATTTTTTAGAAATGTACCTCTTTTTGATTAAAAGTTACTAATGTTTATGTGAAAACAAAAATAATACTTTTGTAAATATTTTTTTTGCAACAAATATCAAATTATATATGTGTACATTTTTTGGGTTCTAATTTTTTAACTGAATAGGACTTATTAACTCACTTCATTTTAATAGTAATATGAAATAATAATAATAATCACAACCAAGTATATCCATTAAAAATAAGTTCAATATATTATATTGACAAATTCTCAATGGAAAAGTAAATTTTGGCGAAACCCTAAATGTGTATATAGCGAGTATGGGATACGTATTCATACATATAGATATCTTTGTAGGTGCTTTGATGCCCACTTTCTACTTGTTAGGAGATATATTTTTTGAGTACTTCTCTTTTCATATTCATTTCTGTAAACATAAATAATATCTATTTATATAGATCGATATTGTTTCAATTTATTTTAATGAGTAAATTATCTATCTCGAAATATCCCTAAATGTATAAATCAATGTATGGTTTTTAAAAATACAAACATTAAAATATACACCCAAATACATACATATGCACATATAGATCTGAAGATTTTTCCAATTTAAAAAAACTACTACAAAATACATCAAATATTTATTTTTAAAATTATTGATCAGTCAATACTGCAATAAAAAATATGAATTTCGTTATCATTTCTCCCGAAACCCATAGGGACACAATGATTCTAGAAGAACAAATCAAACTTGCAGAAACTCAGCCATCGCGATTGACCTCTAAAAAAATATCACCCAGATCCCGGAATTCAAGGCGCATCTTCTGATTTATATCATGTTTATATTTATAGTCCTTTATTTATTTATTGTTGTCATCTGTTTTTATACATTGTTGACAATATCTTTTTTTCTACAGTTAATGTGGTAGTTGTTGCAAGGATTCTGTCTTCCTGTGCTGTGGTTTCCTTTGCGTTTGATCTGTGTATTTTTAATATTATAGACAGGTTTAGGTACTGTGCTAAGATTTTAATTAATATAGAGACACAAAAGCTTCTGAAAATAAATAAACATACTAACATATTAATCGTAATTTGTATTTAGCATAGTATCAATACTCATTGTATTTAAAGAATGCAACATATCTTTTCTCAATATACTTCATTCCAAACACTGATATTATTTATAGTTAATATCGACTCTATTATTATTATTCGGATGACCCTTAATGTTTACAAGCATGTAACTCACTTAATTGTTAAAGAGTCAGTCAACAAAGATATGTTAAGATATGTTGCTCATATTATCGATATAATGAAGCCCTTCTACATTTAAGCACATCCTTCACATCCTTCACATTTTATATATTTATGTCGTATTATTATCGAAACATCGGGAATAATCGGAACCATTAAAAATGGAATAAAAAAAGTACATACAATAAGGTTAACTTCATAAAAATCATAGTTTTGTCTGAATTAGAATAAAATAATATTGATTTTTTACTGCAAATTTAGGGATGAATTTGATAAAGGGTGCCCTCAATGCGCTTGGCTTAAGACGGAATCCAATCCTGGCAGAAAATAAGTTTCACTCGATATCGGAATTTACACTCGAATAGAGAATATAAAAATATGAAAATGCCTTGGCGAAGTGTCCATTTAGCAGGGAGGAGGCTATCATGGTAATCATCTAAAACGACAAGACGAACAAACTCGAATTTCCAAAGCCGTATTATGTAAATGTTATATCCAGCTCTCATCAAAACATTGAGTGTATTTAATTGATGGCTTGATTATAAAAATATTGATTTCTTCACATTTCCGTAACCAACTCGCAAAAAACGTATAGATTAGTTTTAAAAAAGAGCAACAAAGTTAGCTCAATCGTGGAGAAGCTGAGATAGGTTTTGTTATAGTGCCATAGAAATTCTTATGAGGTAGTATAGATATAAATTGACACAGTTAAGAAATAAAATTTAATGTTGACAAAACGATGAAATTGAGAAGGTGTTATAAATAATTGAACACTGAAAGTTATTTAAAAGAAAAAAAATCCTAAATTAATAATAATAGTATTTTAAAAAATACTAAGAGTATATACATTTTTAATAGATAAAGTATTGGCAAGTTAAACAATATAAGAGAAGTATAACTGTATCAATCAGAAAACCAAACTCGCGTGGAACCAACCCTGCACTTGACGTATAAATATCCATCTTCTGACACATCAGCATCAAACTCAGCAAGCTTTTGGCTTGGATTTCCTAGCCTTCCTTTGATGAAAAAATAAAAACCCTCGGTATTTTAAATTTTCATTGGCTCTCTTAAAAGTTGCATCAGTTACCCAATCCTAGCTGATTTCCTTATAAGAACTCTAAAAATAAATATTTATTGTATGCTTATGTATTTAATATTTTAAGCACTAGTAAGAATACAAAGATATAGTATTGTATTTGCATCAGAAGAGTTAGTTATTTCTAAATATGGTAAATTACATGTAGTAAGGCTTCGGAAATTCAATAGCAAAAGGACTCTCTACGTCTTTTTCGACCACGATGATCACAGCTTCATCTTTATTAAAGTCACATTTTGCCAACAATCTTTCACGCCAGTCTCTTCTCTGTTCGATCGTGAATTTGGCACTGAAGACAGAGTCGTTTGGGTTGCTTGGACTTGTAATACCAAGTACATTGAGAAGACCCCTGAGCAGATTAATTATTTTGAAAAGGATATGCTAATATTTGAGGATCGAGCTGATTTGGTCTTGGTAGTTTAGATTATTGAAGATAATAATATAGAACTCACCATTTAAAGAATAGTATTTTATAGATGACCTGATTTTTAAGTCCGGTCCTTTCCGATGCTCTCAAACAATAGTGAAATAAAAAAATCCAGGTTAACTTTTATAACATTGCTTTAAAAAATATTTTATTGATTGAGACTTAAGTTTGTTTTGTAAATACTTATATAAATATTACATAGTAAAAAATAAATATTTTTAATCGAATTATTATTGTTTGTTCCAAGAACAATTTTTTTTTTCTTTCTTTTCTTTATTGTAAAAGGAAAAATACTATTCGGGCTGATTCTATAATACAATATCCTATATAATTATAATCATCAATTAATAATATAATTTTCTAAATCTATATTTTATATACACGAAAAATACAATATTAGAACAACATCGAAAAAAATGAAAATGCGAAAAAGAGCCAGTGCAGCCGCTCAAAATACCAATACCTTCGAGTCTTTTCTGGAAAAGGTCAGGTTCGAAGTCAACTAATCAGCGCTATAGGAATAGTAACCAAATCTAGAAAGCGAACTCAAATAAAATGCCCAACCCAAATAATTAGTGCAAGGAATTTCTTCCATTGTGATGATGAACATTTAAAAGTCTTATTGCAATAACTTCTTCGGGCGCTTTGAAAAGTGTTTGGAAACTACGAAGAAACAACTCATGATTGTGTTGGACTCTCATCTTGATATACTGAAAGAGGTCGGGGTGGAGGATATCGAAAATCTATGCGACAAGCTTTTATGTCTCTGCGTGGACAATAGAATTGCGTTGTAAAAGGGTATTCTGGACTGTTATCAAATGGTTTCTGAGCTCGATAAGACTGTGGGTGAAGGGAGGAATGAGTGTTTCAAGAAACTTCGTCAAGTGATGCAGAATTTAGTCCAGTTTAGTATTGTGTATAAAGAGTATATCAAGAGAAAATCTAAAAAGAGTAGAAAAAGTATGACATTCAGCTATCGGACCCTCTAGGATAACGGTACAGCCCTCAGTCTGATGGATAAGACCAACTTAGACGAGTATCTATTGAGCAGCATATAACAAGAAGTATCCAAAAAGCAGTTTATCGAACTCATTCTTTCCTATGTCAAAGAAGAGGAAATAAAAATCTAGTCAATGAAGGAGATATGCCGTATTTGTGAGTGCAGGTTCAGTGTGGAGAGTATTGCGGACCATGTCAAGTATTGCCATAATAAATATCTATTGCAGGAGAGTCTCGAACAGAATACTTCAGAGCTCAAGAAGCTTCTTGGTCCGGTTACCGATTATCTCTATGGCAACCAACCTGAGCAGAGAAAGAGAAGAAAATTTGTCAACACCCGATTTCACAGTTCCAAACACATATGCCCAAAGAGCAGCACTTCCAGCAACTGCCTCAACCCAAGAGGCCTGCTTAACCAAGAAGAGCCCAAGAGTCCCCCTCGTATTTCTTACGTTCGTGAGAGTTCATTCAAGATAATCGGCGATGATATCCAGGAAAAGATCGATTGGCAGGAGCGAATGCAGAACAAACTGCTCCGGAAGGTGTTAAAATATATTGATGTACTTACTCTGGGCTCCTACGGGCCTTTCTCCACCAGCAGAGACGAGAAGATCTATATCACCCAGATCTCGGAATTGCTGATGGGGGTGGAGGCGACGACCTCCCCGTGTCTTCAGACCTTCTCGTAACTTTTTAGGGATCGGATCAAGATCCAGCAAAGGCTCAAGAAGACGGAGTGCGACTATTTCAAGATCAACGACACATAGTCCAAAAAACATTCTTCCAGCCTGGAAAGCTTCAACGGGTCGACTGGGGAGAGGCTCGGGAACGCTTCGACCAAGTATCAGAAGAAATCAAGATTCTGCGATACCAAAATAGATTCGCATAGAATCTCGATTAACAGTGAGGTGAACCTTCTTAATAATCTGATTCCAATATTATAAAAGAAACAAACTAGAATTTCTCGGGATTTTGATGAGGAAAAACCGTAATAGCAGATAATCCCCCTGAGGAGACTGCACTCCAAGAAAAATACAGTTTTCATCTCAAATGACTCCAGCGAAGACGAAGACTCGGCAGACTCCGAAGTCCAGGCGAAGTCTGAAAAACATCTCCAAGTCACATAATTTAAGAAACCGAGCCTTAAAGACTTCGAAATCTTGTAGTTTTTAGGAAAGGGAGCCTTTGGAAAAGTGTATCTGGTGCGTAGACAAATGACTCGTGACAAATATGCCATGAAGGTTATAAAAATCAGCAACGAACGAGGTCGCAAAAATATCTAGAACATTGTCACAGAACATGACATATTCAGGAAGATATCTGGCGATTTTCTAGTGAAGGCTGCCTTTTCGTTTTCAGAAGGAGACTTGCATATGTTTTTCCTTGAGTATATGAAAGGAGGAGACTTTTCACAACTGCTGGAGAATTAAGTGTACCTTGTTTAGAACCAAGCTAAATTTTATATTGCATAAATTGTGCTTGCCATCGAACATCTGCACAAGTTCAACATCATCCACCGAGATCTGAAACCGCAGAATCTGGTCATTGACGAAACAGGACACCTCAAACTGACTGACTTCGGGCTTTCCAAAGAAGGCATTAAGAAAAAGATGGAGAAAACGCAGATGACCAGAGATGATCCTAAATTTCTTGAAAATAAATCAACAATATCGGAACTGAAGTTAATGAAAAGAAAAACCCTCCTCGAAAACAACAGCACGATCAGTCAGAACAGCAAATAAAAGGTGAACATAATCGGCACTCCTGACTATATAGCTCCTGAAATCATCAATGGGGACTCCGTTGATAACTACACCATCGACTGGTGGAGTCTAGGGGTCATTATTTATGAGGTCCTGGTCGGAGAGAAGCCTTTCGGAGATGTCACCATCGAGAGGGTCTTTGACAACATCCTCAACCTCCGTATCGAATGGCCTCCTATAGGCTACGAAGAGGGTATGATGACACCGGAAGGGAAAGATCTCATCATGAAGCTGCTTAACCTTGATTACAAAGAGCGTCTCGGGGCGAAAGGAGTCGCCGAAATCAAAGAGCATCTATTTTTTAAGGGCATAGTTTGGGATCAAATGAAGCAAGTTTTGCCTCCCATCCCCCCACAGCTCAGACCAGAACAATCACTCAAGGAAAGGAAAGATCTCCGCCAAGAAATCGAACTGATGGCTCGACGGACGAGTAGAGCAGAGCATATACTACCAACATAATTGAATAATATGGTGAGGGTCGATCTGCTGTTAGAGGAGACTTTGAAAGCAGGGGAGGTTTCTAAGAAAAAGAAGGTAATCCAAAATAAAAAATATAAATCTATTAACTGTATTGTTTTTTTTATAATGCTCTTGACTTTTTTAGGAGAAACAACTGGCATATTTGAATGAATTATGTGTGAAGTATGAAGATTAAATGTGATCAATGTGTTATTAAGTATTTTTTGTTTATTATATCAAGAAATCTTAATTATTATTATCAAGTGTAAAAAATGTGGAGGGGTTTAGAGCGACTCAAACCAACATATTATAATACACTGTTAGTACGATGATTCAAATCAAGAACCATATTTTCTGAATGATTTGAATTCATTATGCTTCATTCTGTTTTCAAAAACTATACTTTGTTACAATACGATGAGTCAACCTTATTCAGAGGAGTTGACTAGGTTCGACATGCAGTTAAATTACTCTTCTTCTGAATCTCTCTGTGCCCAAGCCCGAAAATGCTACCACCTTTCCCTTTATTTCTCCTCCTTCCATCGATACTCGTCATCAGGTGGCTTCCCTGGTTATTATTCGTCAAGCTGGTCAGCTTGACGTTGCTGGGAAGCAGGGAGACATTCGGCTCGGTGACATAGCGAGCCGAAATACTATTATATGCAGCAGCCCCAAAAATATATTTTTCCTCTTACGGCTTGTTGACTTATTTTTTTCCTTCCTGTTATTTTCTGAGTCTGAGTAGCTTTTTTGTAAGTTTTGAAATAGTCTGTTCTTTGATAATACTGTCGTGTTTTAGCTCCTAATTCTGTGATTTGACCAACTTGACGCTCTCGTAGAGTTTCTTGTTCTACTCGAACAGTTTCAAGGCTTCAAATCTGAAGTAAGCAAGCTAGTCCTTTAGAGTTTAAAGTTGAGTCGACAAATTTAATTATTCGGCGAGTTTGGAAAAGTACGCCATCTTGTCTTTGACCTCCTTGTTGATCCTGTCGAGAGTCACTCGGAACATTTTGATGAGTTCAATTTAATGGATCTACAACTTGTTTTCCAGGATTGATTCGAGCTGGCCAATTATGGTTTGGATGACGTTGTGGTTGAACTGGATTTATTATTCGTAATCTTTGTGATTTTTTTTAGGAGGCAGTTCTTTTTGCGGGACGAGTTAGCGGGTCGTTGTTTTGGATCGCCTTCTGGTCATAGGAAGAGGAGTCTTTGATTCTCGCTCGGGATTGAAAGTGTTTTCCTGGATGAGCAACATGATTGTAGATATTATGATAACTTAATTATATTTTTGTTTATTGTCAATGAGAGATATTCATATTTACAAAATAAAAATTGTTTTTTTTTTGTAATAATTTGTTTTTATTCTTTAAGTAATTTATTTTTATTCATAACTTTATTGCTAATACCTATACTTTATATATTTATTTATATTTATTTATATTTATTTTTTTTGGTCATCAGTTATATATAGCATATACTAAAAAATTCTGAAGGAGATGCCACCTAAGAAATAGCTAGATACCTAAGAAAGCGAGTAAAACCAGTCAGACGATTCGAATGGGGAAAAGGAGAAGAAGGAGCTCAACAGACCTCAGATAGATCGCATCTTGAAAGATCCAATCAACCTTAAAAAAATAATCATCAACGTATCAAGTAATAAAAAAAAAATATTTCATCGAATTATCTATATTTTTTTTTGTAAATCAATCACAAAAACTTATCTAACTTCTATATATACATGTGTGGATATTGGAATTATAAAACAATCTATTTTTCAAAAATAAAAAAACCAAAAATTCCTTAATATTTTTCTATCTTTAGTGACTCAGTATCCGGTTGTAACCTAAGTCGCAGAATAGCTCGGATGGAAAATACAAACAGACCATGAAGCAGGGAATTGGGATATTTTCTGGACTGACTACTCGATCGAGCCTGACATCCTGATTCGCATGCATTTCCACCAAAAGATAAACCATTACCCTGGAATCTACACAATCGCCAGAAAGAATCTTCTTGGATTGAACCTTATGGCAATGAGGACACAGTTCCCTTAATAATACAACTTCTTCCCTTTGACATGGATGCTACCCTCACAATACAGTTAATTTCGAATGTATTACGAGAGTGTGGGCAAAGGCAAAACACGCACCTACATTGTGAAACCTTAGGCTGAGAGTCAGGGCCGAGGAATTTTTCTAACCCGAAATATCGAAGACTTAGAGAATGGTAGGCATTACGTTATCCAAAGGTATTTGACTAAACCCTATCTGATTGAAGGACTAAAATTCGATCTCAGAATCTATGTCTTGCTCGCAGGGACCAATCCGATGCGAATATACTTATACGAATAAGGACTTGCACGGTTTGCGACGGAACCTTACGAGGAGCCAAATGCTGCGAACATGGGCCAAATGTATGTGCACCTCACAAACTATGCTATCAACAAGCTTAACCCAAAATTCGTGTTCAACAAGTCTGCTAATGATATGTCAGTCGGCCATAAACGGTCCCTCACTTCAGTCTATAAGCTTCTTTAGAAAAAAGGTGAGAATGTTGGTCTCCTTAAGCAGAAAATCAAGGAAGTTATTGTAAAGACATTTATCACCTCCGTGCCTCTGATGAGCCACCAATATGGCTACAGTCAGCCGGAAGAATATTCTGGAAATATGTGCTTCCATATTCTAGGGTTCGATATTCTGATTACTTAGGACTTCGAACCTCTGCTCCTCGAAGTCAACCATACACCAAGTTTCACGACGGACACTCCACTTGATACGCATATCAAACACAAGCTGATCAAGGACAGTCTCATCATCATGAACATCAATTCCAAAACCAAGGCATCTTTGTACAAAAAAGCGAAGCAGTACAACAAGGAAAGACTACTTACGGGAAAGCGGCAAATTTTCCAAGGGGAGCTTAAGCAACTATAAGTGGATAAGGCACAATAACTTAGAGACGAATATTAGAATAAACATTTAGGAGGATTTGAGAGGATTCACCCCGTCACAGACAATCCAGAGCTTCAGAAACGATACGATTCCCTCCTGGAATATGCCGACAAATGCTATTCAGAGGAAAATACTCTCCGCGCCAGAATGGAGGAAAAGGAAGCAAAAAAAATGTTCAAAGAAGAACGCCAACTCTACAAAGAGAAAAAACAACAACAAATACCTGCAACTTCCCCTGCACTCGAAGCCAAGACAGGACTGATGCGGGAAAGTTCCGAAAAGAAGGTGACATCATGCCTGTAACTATCCGAGGAGAACCACTCAAATGTCGAATCCAAGATGAGTAATAGCAAGAAAGTATCGAAAGGGGTGTCGGAGCGAAACCCCACTGCGACTGCATCGATTTCCAACACGATGACTGAGACCCGTAAAACTACAATCCCTCCTTATTCCAAGCCAACCCAGCCTAAAGAAAAACAATATCTCAGATAAGGTAAGCACAAAAAATCTGAAAAATAAGCCGAAGATCTAGAGTATCCTAATAATGACCGTCCATCTGGAGGAGACAACGTCCTCTTTGGCAGCGGTATTCTATCAACCAATAGCGAGTTATAGAGTCCGGATATTCTGACAGCAGTAAAACTCTATAAAGACCAAAAAACCTACAATAATATTATCATTCCAAACAAACAACATTTGAAGTATCAACCTCAGATC
>JAHDVE020000721.1:0-28772 GCA_022606495.2 Halesus radiatus
GGATAATATTAACAAGTCTTGAACTTGAAGTATGATATCGGTGTAAATGGCGTAAAGTGAACTGGTCTCATTACCTTAGTTGGTTAAGCGGTTACCCCAGATAGGTAGAGGTCCTGGGTTCGAGTCCCAAATGCGACTGAAATCTTTTTAATTTCTGTTGTTTTTTTCGGATTCGTGGTTCATTTTGGGTTGTATTAATATTATCTTCTTCAATGATTAAATATTATAATGAGGTTTACAAACTACAATAAGTTATAAAAAATAAATTGAAAAAAAGTCTTCCTCATTAATTTTATGGGTACTTGACATAGGCACAAATTAAGCATTCGTACATAGCACGTAAAACATAATTACAATTTTAAGGCACCACAACATAACAGTAAGTTTTGTGCTCATATTACGAAGAAATTGACGATGTTGTAACAGAAATTAGAAGAAGGCCAGCTTTGTTACGTAAAATTTATTTTGTTTAGACCCAATTATTTATTTTTATTTACGGACCAATATCCAATTATCCAGAATACATAACACGAAATGAAATAAACAAGATCTACAGAAAAATAACAACACATACATAATACAAGAATGAAGCAATGGTCAAAAGGTGACAAAAATAAACATTAGAGAGAACATTCAAGTCAAAGCCTGAACATTTTGATTTTAGACATTCTAAATGATAATCTTCGAGTTCTAATTTCGTAAAGCCCCACAATAATCATGAATGATTTTTGGTGCCAGTCTGAAGACTGGTACTAAAAATTTCTAGTAACTGGCTTGAGTTAACAAATCTCCACATTCTGGACAGTGGAGTATGATACCCACAATTAGTAGAGTATTTATTAAGGAAAAGCAATTCATTGTTTCTGAGTCTACGGCAAAGAATGTTGAAGTGAAAAAGTTCCAATAAAGAAAGTGAGTCAATAATACAATTTATTATTTTTTAAGTGCAAATAAGAACAAAGTCTTTAAAGAGTCTATTATAGATGCTTTCCTAAGACATTTATGAGTATTTAAAAAGGATCGATACATCATTTGGATATCACATAATACGAGTATGTGCTTGCGACAATACCTTTGTCGTCTCTTTACTTAATACATGACTTTTCTTGAAATAATCCCACCCTAATAATATTTTAATGAAAAAATTTTTGTGTTTACCTTTTCTAATTATTTTCGAACGCACCATATTTCTTTGCCAGACTTAATCTGGATACCTGTAATGGCGAAGAATTTTTTAAATTTTATTCTCAAACGATTAAATTCTACAAGATATTATTATTTGTCTGTTTGACAACTGTTTTATAATGCCTTCGGAAGGTAGACTTGCTGACAATAATAATAATGATACTAAGTGTTTATTCCGGTATGTAGGGAGGTTAGTGCAGTCCCACACATTCCATATAAAATATACACACAATAGTTATAAAAATATGCAAAAAGGGACAAAAAAAATATATAATAAGATAGTAGGTAAATGATACGTGACATATAAAAAAAAATAAGTACATGAAAATAAAACCTTTAAGGAGCTGCAGCATTTAACTTGTGAGATACTACAGTATGCGTCGATGCTGGAGGCAGGACTGAGGCGGGCCTCCGTGATGAGGATATTCCCAGAACTGTTTATTCTTTCCCTCATTCCAGCTACCCTGGATCTTATAAGGGTTGCAAAATCGGAAACTCTTATATCATTCAAAAATTATTTTAATATAAATTTATTTTGGTTTTAGTGTATTATGCGCTGGGTTAATAATATCATAGTTGTATATAGATGACATTTATATTCCGCAAATCCTTGCGAAGTAAACTGAAAACGTGACCAACCCACTGCTTTGTCTCCGAAAATACGTAGAGCATCGTGAAAGCCGTTTCGATAAAGGATGTTCGCATTGCTGGTTTTAAAACGTGGAAAGCTTCAAACGCAGCCGTCGGAATAAGGACTGTACCTACGAGTCAGTAGCGAGTAACGAGTAGCGAGTCGGCTCTCGCAGTTCTGGCTGGTGGCTGTTCACAAAGTTCAGTGTTCACTGTTCACTCTCCAATAGGCAGCCAGCCGGCACGCCGCGCGGTCGCCCGTCTCGCGGTTCCCCGACTCGAGCCGGCGTTATCGATACATTTTCACCCAGTTAACTGTTCAAAGAGCGGGAAAACTTTTTCACTAAATAAAGTATGCACGTAAAAACCTGCGCGAAAGTTTGAGTTGCTTGGCAGGATTAAGATACGTTATAATTTTTTAGGTTTTTGTTAAAGTTTTAATTTAGAGAAAATCTCGTGAATGTAAGTTTTCTTGGGATTTTTCTTTTAATATATTATATTGTCTCCTTGCTCTGTTTTGCAATTCTTCAAATTGTAGCGATAATTTGTTAAAAGTTCTTTTAAACAACGTGCCAATAAGATATGAACACTCGATAGGTGGCAAATAAATATACTTTTAAATGATTCAGAATTTTTGGTTGATTTTTTCTATACCTAATTAATAATATAAGATAACACTTAATGGGTAATTCTGGTAACATTGTTATGAACATCTTTACTATAGGTAACCGAAGACTTCATATCATAATTAAGTTTTTACTGGGATGTTTTTCTTAAATACCGCAATTTAAACACAGATAAACAAACAAGCCGCGATAAAGAAAAGCGCGGAAGCGATGCAACCCACATTGTGCTCAAGTCTATAAAATGAGATTGTTCGTCTAACGTGAATATAATTTTCCACTTACAGATACAACATCAACAGCGAGAGAGGTCTTCTTCCGATACACAAATACGCTGGTTATATTTCCAAAGGCGTGGAAATCATTATCCCCGGAAAATCATCGGCGCCGAAACCACAACACGGCGGTTGGACACTCAAAAAAGATTTACGATCTGTTTTCCGCTGGAAAACAAATAAATATCATTCCGACGGGTGGCTGAACACTACAGTATTCAATATGAAGACATTATGTATTCCCCGGGAACAGTTTGTGACGTGAATTCTGAGATATGTCATACGTGATCCGTGAAGTATTCGAACTGGCTGGTACGTTTTACGCGCGGGCCCAATTTACGAATAATTGTTTGTTCTACCTGCCGGCTTATTAACGGCTCCCGAGTCTTCAAAGAGCCGGGGAGTTACGGCTACAGTGCGCGACAAATAAACGATTTAACAATTACTATTGAAATGAACTATTGAAAGACCTACGGTGATTTCATGTAAGTATATTATTGTTGTCCTGTTTTGTGTACTTATTTCCGTACCAGTGGAGCTTTCAATGCTCGACTTAAGTAAGTAATTTACTATTATTTTCATTTTATTACACGAAGATCCGTCTTTTTACGACTCTTGTAATAGACTTTATTTGGCAATTTACTTTGAAACATTGAGAAAATTACTTTTCTGAACAGCATTGTCTTATTTTTTGTGTCATTTTTAGACATTAAGAATGTTATTGGAATAATAGAAAATGGAAGCGAAAATAAATTCACCCGCTAAAGAAGTTTAATATCTTTATTAATACGTTGAAGTTTTCAAAGCTTAAAAAAAACTCATTCATAGTCTGTGGAACAAAATAATAAATTCAGTGGGAATAAGTATTAAGCTTTTTTTTATTTAATTTAAATGTCGCGTTGAAATATTGGATCTTACATAGCAGAGCCGTGAGACAAATACTTATTAATCGATGGCTGCTGTATTCGAAAAAGATTTATTTTTAAAACTTGAGTGGCGAAGTGCAGGAATGTGGAAGTGCTTGTAATAACGTACCAAGTGGGAGCCACATATTTATAGTTTTTTTTCTATTATAAGAAGCATTTATTTTATGCAGAGTAAAATTTTCAGATTTTTATCGCAAGACAATACCGCGGTTGTTACGATCTAGTATTTAATCTCAAATAGTCCCATTTAAGTGATTAATTATTATGAAGTATTTCACATCGGTTTTCCTATATATTCTATCGATATTAGAAAAATGGAATCTACAAAGACGTTTATTTTAAAGTATTATTTTTTTGTCACTGTTTAAAAATTTTGGAGCAATAACAAATTTATAATCGTGTCTATTTCAGAATGAACTTTGCCACAAATTGCAAAACGTTATTTGTGTTAATTATTTTATTCATAGATTTTGTTTGAAACGGCCTGAAATAGCCAGGTTATTAGACAATTGTACTCATATCTGAATGATCCATTTATATTTAATTATTATAGAATAATGTTATCTAAAGTAAAATCCAGAAAAAAATGAAAATTTCTATCAAAAAATATGGTAAAAAAAAGGAATGAACGCTAATAAAGTATTTATGTATTTATGAATGAAATATATAGAAAAAGTATTACAAAACATATGGTTATTGATATCAGTTATTGAAGAACAAAAGATCATGCACTTTGAATAAGGAACTCCAGTCCAATTTTTTTTTATCATTAATGACGTTCAAACTTAAATTCCAGTATATTTCGTTTCTTTTTCTACAATTAGTTTTCATAGTGAAAATAATTTTCAAAGTTTCAATTTTTCAAAGGCCGCCAAAATGCTCCAAATCTATTGGAGGTCGGTTTTTAGGTTAGAATGTCAAATTTTATAACAAGTATGAGCTTTACCGTACATAATTTTATTTTAGTTCATAGTTAACCATAAGTAATATTATTTTGTACCTTTTTAGAAACTTTAACGCGAAGAATAATAATAGTATTGAGCATTAACATTATCATAATATCCATATTGTCAATTGGTTTGCTCATGAATACTCTAACTTCTGTTATTAATGTTAGTTATTTTTTTTATATTTAACACCAATTATAGAGCTTAAAGTCACCCAAATTAAGTTTAAATTTCACCAAAGCAAAATTTAATTCAAAACAGAATTCACACGTGACGTCAGATGTTTCAAATACAATCGTTCCAATAATTCCAAGTTGTTTTGATGAGATGATTATTTATTCACTTTTACATAACGATTTATAAATTCTATGTATATTTACATGTAATAAAAGTTATATTTTCGGAATCGGCGTTTGCTGATCTATGTGAATAAATTCTATAGTTATAAAATTATTCACCGGAGTTCCTTATTGAAGTTTATCAACAACAACAAAAACAATTCGTTTCATCACTTAATATTTTTGTTCATTATCTTCCATCATCGAGGTCCATAATTTCTACGGAACCATATATTATGATTACAGATTTATTATCTGAAAATATCGAGAAAATTTTATCAACGTGAAATAATCGTGATTTATGAAAATGGAATCCAATTTATATTTCTTCTATGACCACCATCCATGATAATTTACAAACTTACTATATTACCCTCAAGTTTTTGAGACCCGATTATCTTTCTGCGATAGCAATATATAATTTTTAATTATTTTTATTAAGATTTAAAAACCTCATTGAAATATTTAATCATTGAAGAAAATAATATTAACAAACCTAAATGAAAGATGAAACCGGACAAAAGGACAGAAACTAAAAATATTTCAGTCGCATCTGGGACTCGAACCCAGGTCCTCTGCCTTTCCGGGGCAACGCTCAACCGACACTGTTTGAGTTTGCAATTGAGTTCGGGTAGAACTTTGTAAACATCATTAAAATAGCTGCCAATAATATGAAATTAAAAATGGAAAATAATATTCACAAATCTTGAATTTGAGATATGATATCGATGAAGATAACACAAATTGAACTTGTCTCATTAGCTAAGTCGGTTGAGCGTTGCCCCGGAAAGGCAGAGGACCTGGGTTCGATTCCCAGATGCGACTGAAATATTTTTAGTTTCGGTCCTTTTGTCCGGTTTCATCTTTCATTTAGGTTTGTTATATTATTTTCTTCAATGATTAAATATATAATTTGTTTGACTTTTAAAAATTTTTACCTTACAAAATTTGGTTATTGACATTCGTTAAATTCTAAAATGATTCATTTGCCATACGTAGACAGTTCTAATCACCCAAACGACTCCACACTTATTTATACAAGGAAAGTAAATCAAATAATTTTTTTTAAAATGCTATAAAATCGGCTATGAAGAGGGAAGCTATGATTTCTAGATGCTTTCGTTGTAGAAATACACACAGTATCATAAAATCTAAAATAAGGACGAATAGAATGATAATCATATTGGATAACACATTCTTGTTAGTGGCGTTGTCTTAAAGCTCCGCAGCCAACAAAAAGTTATCTGAACAAATACATACTGCTTTCTTGATTTTAGCCAATCTTCTACGTTGCTTATATTTTTTTTTGCGCTTACCTATATCGGGCAAACGGAAAGGGCTTTCGCAACTAGATATAAAATAAAGCAAATCTAAATTGGACTGATGATGCCTCATAAAACGAACCTAAAAAAAAATCGAAGAACACCCAAAAACGTGACTAACTTTTCCAGTTGTCAAAAACAAACCACTGATCCAAAATGGCTGATAATGCTAACATATGATAAACATATGTGTACCAACATACCAAAAAAATCGATAATCGAATGTACACAGCACGCGAAAATTCAAAATTCACCTTTTCTTTTGAATACACCTCGTATATGAGGAAAGGGTCTTAGATTAAATTTACTTGAACAATTAGAAATTAATAAACGAATGAATGATCCTAATTAATAAAGTCATGATAATTTTTTCCCACGCAATATATCACGTTTGAATAAATCAATAAAGAAAATATTGTCATAAATACTGGTAAAATACATTATAAATCTAAAAACCTCACAGAACAGAGAATTTTAATTATGTTCTAACTAAATCGGCTTTCCCGGTAATAAATAATTATTTTAAGCACCCTTCCAAATTAGAATCGGGTTGGAGTAAATAAAATCGTACAAATCAGTCACCGAAACAGCTGTCACGATAATAAAAACTAACTTGCATAACTTAATAATAATAATTTAAATAAAAAATGTTGTTGTTTTAAGCCACTTTATTTTAATTTTAATCAAAATAAAGTGGCTTGAAACAAAAACATTTTTTATTTAAATTATAATATCAAGCCACAAAGTGATTGCTTTCTTCGATAAATTAATAATAATTTTATCAAATTTGATTAAATCAAACATTTTTTTTTTTTAAATTCTATCCTGCTTACTATCGCTATTTCTAATGGCGAGAGGGACGTCGGAGCGGAATTATTTATTATTTTGAATATTGATAGTATTATAACGCAATACGATAAATTTAGTTTTTTAAAATAGAAAATATTTATTAAATATTTTATAAATTTACATAGCCTTGGCATTTATCAAAATCTAATCTATTTAAAATATGAATGTGATTTTTAAAGTGAAGAAAAATATTTTTAATCCTTTCTCGTTACGTTTTTGTAAATAAACTTAACCAAAGATTTATAATCCGCATTAAAACAAAATAATAAAAAAAAAAACATTGAAGTTACGTAGTGTTTATGAAAAAATTAAACTACACACTGCTCTTTTTTTTTAATTTATCTTATCGACATGTTAAAGAAAAACCCTTTTTAAGGATATTCAAGATTTTAAATGCTTTTGTAAAATATGCATAGAACGCTCAGAAATGTGTAATATTTCTGATTATATTTTGATAAATGCTAAGCCCATGCAAATTTAAAAAAAAAACGAAATAAATATTTTTCTCCTTAAAAACACCATGTTTATCGTATTGCACAATAATAGTATGATTATTTTGAATAAATAAATAATAACTCTCCGACGTCCCTCTCCCCGTTACTATGGTGATCTACATACACTTCACGCTAATGAATGATTGATAAATAAAATTGTGTAAGTACTAAATATTTTTTTGGAAATCTTCACTTGAAGGTTTAAACTCTGGAAACGTAACTGGCTAATGAAATGAGGTAGCAGAAAAATATGTGCAAAATCGTTCCTATAAAATTTTATGGAAACTAAATAGCATATATACCCATGGTAACTATTACAAAATTGATTTATTTGAGCCTGAACATAAAATGATAGGTATTACTCAACCTTCGTCCAAGTGAAATATAACTTCACGCCAAGTTAGAATTGGATGATCAAATACTAAAGAGGAAACCATCGCGAATATCCATTGCGTATGGCTATGGGCGTTAGTACTGGCTCAATGCAAGAATATAATATGTTACCTTACTAGCGACTCACGATGCATCACAACATTTCACATTTTAAATGCTATTCTAAAAGGTTATTAAAATAGATTAGTTAATTATAACTCGTATATCACCTTATACCACTGTCTTATAATTTATTTTTTTTAAACTCTTGTACATGTTTTGTATATTTTTTTATAACTATTGCATGTATATTTTATATGGAATCTGTGGGACTGCACTAACCTCCTCACATACCGGAATAAACATTTATTATTATTATAACTACAAACTTGCCATTCTCTCAATCCATCCCCCCTCGTTGGGTGTTATAATACCGAAATAAAATGACAAAAAAAACTATTAATCTATCTACAAAACAATATAGAAAAATCGACATTCCACAAATTTGAATTTGTAAGGGAAATTTATTAAAAATATTTAGTTGCCTTTACCGCCCACTTCTAACCCTTCACCGCCCCGATTGAATCTCTCTAACGCCCCTTGGTTGGGAACCTATGCTCTATAGCAAGGGTTTCCATCCGGTCGAACCCATTATTAACATTCAAAATAATAATATTAACATTTTTTTAATTTACAACCATGCTGGTAAAACATAATATTATTATCCTGGCCGTAGGATATACTAAAAATCATTTTGCTAGATTCGGGCTTATCTGTTAATGAAGCCGTTTAATGGTCAAAGTTTTGAAGAACTAAAAAAAGTATCAACAAAATTATATGTTTGAAGTCTATCGTTATGAAAATTAGGATAAAACTAGGTCACAACCTCAACAGTTTGTCTTGCTTTAAAGTAATGTTTTTTTTAAGATCAGCTCTCAATCAAAATTAATAAAACCTTTTATCAGCGTGTATTGTACCAGTCAAGGTCTGGGCGATCTCAAAATTAACAGTTTTCTATTTATAATTTCTTCAAAAGATTAGTATTCACTTTGTGGCGTCATTATTAATAAATGATTTAAAAATTATTTTGTAATCACCACTTTATAATATATACATATCAACATATTTAGAAAGCGATTCTTTCCTCGTCAGGAATATACAGAATACTGATAATATATTTATTATAATAAAAGTATTCTGTATATTCCTGATGAGGAAAGCTTTGCTTTTGAAACATGTTGATATGTATATATTAATGAAGTGGTGATTACAAAGTAATTTTCATTTATTAAGTTTTCTATTTATTTTATTTTATTTTCGTATTTTAGAAAAAAGTAGCTTCAGAGGACTTCCATCAGTCGAAATCAATTACGTGATATGAGCTTAATCTCTCAAGAGATGTTTTTTGGTATATATTATACGTGTTTCAAGGGAGATTAAGTCTAATTTTCTCTTATAAATTCAAAGCATTTTTATAGCATTATATAGAATATTCCGTTAATTCCATAATTTTCTCAGAAACAACATCAGATGATTGTGTTTTTCAAAGGTGATTTTGGATTGGACCAGCATAATTTTTTTTTTTTAAATTTAAATTATTTTTTTCAACACATTTCTTTTTCTACAATATAATAATAAATTACAATACTAATGAATCAATTCCGGGTGTTTTTTACTTGTTTGTTTAAATGGCCCTAAATATCACTTTGTAGTATGCCAACCCAAGCAATATTAAAAATGATGTATTTGTAAATTGTATACGGGTAGTTAGGAGAATGTACAAGGATTCGAAAATAAAAAAAATAATCAAATTGTAATCATAAAATTCTATGAAATAAATACCAAAATATCTGGAAATAGTTGCAGTTTGACTTACCAGTGAAGGCGATTTTGAATGTTTTACCTAAAATTTCAGTACGTATTTCATACAGAAATTCAAGAAATTACAGTTTGGGGATGTTTGTCTTTTAAAATCTTATACTTTGTCTAACTACCGATATACCAATGATAGTATTTCTTGCGTTAGCAGTTAAATAACACCCAAAAACGTGACTAACCTTTCCAGTTGTCAAAAACAAACCACTGATTCAAAATGGCTGATAATTCTAACATATGTGTACCAACATAACAAAAAAAAATCGATAATCGAATGTACACAGCCCGCGAAAATTCAAAATTCAACTTTTCTTTTGAACACACCTCGTACATGCCCGCATCTATTTTTTTTTTAATAATGCCTGATATATGGTTCTTGTTGATAGGTAGTTACAGATATGTTTATACAAATAATACCGAGCCAAAAAATTTATCTTGAATCGGAAATAAAGATTCATTGGTATACATAACTAGGGGACTATTAAATTATTTTTAAGTATATATATTAAACCTACCTACTTGATTATTTCGTATTGTGAATCACTTTGTAAAAAATTGTCATTTTCAAGTACGCATAATGCAGGTAAATATGTTGATTAATGAAAATCTCAATTTACCATTTCAAAGAGAGATACATAGAGAAAAAAAATATTTAAAAAAGTTTTGGTAGAAATTTCTCGTTGTGAAAACGAAACTCAATTCCTCTATACAATAATAAATTATGAAAAAAGGTTAAATTACCATACATAAGAATCAAAAATGTCTCGGTGGTTGAGTGGTTACGATCGTTGGCTACGAATTCGGAGGTCGCGAGTTCAAATCCGGGCGTGCGCAATTAAATTTTATTTGATTAAGTTGTGTTATATTACAATATATTCATTAAAAATAATATGTAGTATATTTACGATACGTTCCAGAATAATCATAGATACTGTCAGTACAGCCCTGGTGAAAGATCACCATTCAGAATCGAAACGTTACTTGAAATGGCTTTAGCCGTGTTTGGTGACCAGATCTAAATAGCAAGGTACTTCCCTATCATCCTCTTCCCCATCTCATTCCCCTCCTCGATACCCTCAACCACACAACATACCCCAAGTGGGGATGCCATAGTTTCACTGGCTCCAGACGGTTGGAAGCAGCTGGGACTTTTCTATGGTATCCACATAAAAATAAATACTTTTCTGATTTCAAATACACAGAATTTTTTGTTGATGGCTTTTTTCTATAATTTGGATGTAGCAAATGAGGTTCTGCCATTTCCCAACCAATGTAATCAATGAAGAACGTACTTTCAATAATTAGTTACACGAAAAAAATACACGTTTGTGGAAGTTGCATTATCTTCACGACGCTTCCGATTTCTCTCGTCTAGCACAAGATAAAAAAAAAAAACACCGTCAAGTTTTCCGATGGGACCGGTCGTCATAAAATTATCATAAAAATAAATTTGGCAATCAGTTTTATATGATCGACATTAAACGTCTCATGTTTCGGTTCATTATAAACAAGAATCACTCAAGTCGTCGACACTTCGGTCATTATTTTTTTTTCAATAATGTATTACGTTTTTTTTTACATATGTTTATTGGTTAAAAAATATTGTAACATTTTTTTTTTACGGTAACTCCACACAGGAGACCCCGAAAGTAATAATTTCCTTGAAGGCCTATATCATCTTTCGGTATGCTGTGTGGAGGGTCTTTTAGAGGATAGGAAGGAGTGAACTTGGGTCTTGAAGAGACCCATGCTGTAGGATGGAGGAAACACAGAGGCCGGTAGATCATTCCACAGGCGAGCTGTTGAACACGGGAACGATTCGTAAAAGCGACCCGTTCTCATGTGACAAATGTCTACTGTGTGCAAACGTTGGGCACGCGTTTGGCGTGTTTTCCGACTATGCACCGGTGCCGGAGGGATCAATGACGCTAGTTCCTCAGAGTATCTTCCATTAAAATACCGGTAAAACAAGGACAGCATTCCCACCTGACGTCTGTGCTGAGCTGGTCACTTAAGATTACACCAAGCATATCAATGGAGGGCTTGTTGGGAGGATTGCTTCCATTAAAGGAGACTAGATTGTCATTTCGATCCCTCTTATGGTAGACGTAATCAGACATGATTGGGTCTTTGAGACATTAAATTCGACGAGGTTATTCTTACCCCAAAAGAGACCCTCTCGAGGTAACCGTCCATTCTCTGCTTCAAAGCCCTCCGAGCCGTTGGAGTTTGTGTGCCCTTTGGGGGCTTGCCAAACAAAAAGCTATCATGGACTGTACTGTCATCCGCATAGCAATAGATTGGTGCACATGTCAAGAGGTTATTGATGTGCAACAAAAACAATGTCGGAGACAGAACCGATCCTTGTGGGACGCCAGCATTTATTGAATGCGAGGAAGAGATGATACCATATAAACCGTCTAAATCGATCTCTCCCTCAGAAAGTCGGCAATCCACGTACACAAGGAAACGGGAAATCCGTAAGAAGGCAGTTTGTTGACAAGTCCACAAACAACAAGTGCCAAACCCGGTCAAAGGCCGTAACCTCGTTAATCTCACCATAACGTTCCAGGCACCGCCCCCCAAACATGCGTCACATACGCGAGAAGATCACCGCACGAGCGGTTCCGCCGGAATCCGTACTGACGGTCGTTAATAATGTTGTTCTTCTCGAGGTATGTGAGCAGTTTGTCGTTGATCACACGTTCCATCACCTTGGACAGAACTGATGTGATCGCTATGGGGCGATAGTTGGCCGGGTTGGAGCGGTCACCTTTCTTAGGTATAGGATAAACGACCGCTTTTGTCTAACCAGAGGGCACAGAGCCACACTTCAGGGACATTTTAAATAACTTAGACAAAACTGGAGCAATTTCTGCGAACACTTCTTCAATACCAGGGCAGGTATTCCGTCAGGCCCACTAGCTTTATTAACATCGAGCCCCGTAAGACATGGAGTACATCTCGATGCCGGATCCTCAGCTTTTTCATATAGAAACCGCAGTGAGGAACCGATGGCGGGATAGCACTGCGGTCATCGAGGGCCGAGTTTTCCGCGAAAATTTTCCCTAAAAGGTTGGCCTTTTAGTTCTATAGTTCTTGACATAGTTCTATATTACAGATTCCATACTACTCTTCCATTCAAAGCACTTGCTTGTGTATGGAAGCTGGCATTACTACTTGCTAGGATTTATCTTATTATGTACAAACATGTACAGAAACATACTTGGTATGTCACTTCAGATTAAAACCTTAAATTAGCATTGATAATATATTTATTAGAGGGTTATTGGCAATAGAAGAGTAGGTATTTATTTGAGATTTCTGATAATAATTATTTACAGTCACAAATATTTATAATTACTGACAATGGTCTCGGACTATGAAAAGGTTATTTTTTTCTGTTAATTACTGCAAATAGGTACTAACGGCTATCTTCGCTATGTTAATTAGGTATGCAATTGAACCATTCATGAATATGTATTCCGAAGAGATGATTTTTGTTCTGAATTCTGTCGAGTCTTTAATCAATCTAAGATCGTATGGCAGTTTATTCCAGGCTTTAGGGGCCGACACGCTGAAAGCTCGCTCACCAAACTTAGTATCTGGTGTGCGCTTTGGTTCCTTCAGCTTATATTATACCAGCTTATGTACCCGGCATTGTTCGGGGTTATGAATAGTTTGGAGTAAAGTCTTAAGGTTGTGATGTGTTACCCCTACCTACCCAGTAATTTTCCTCTTATTTTGAAAATGGAGTGTTCAAAATTTTATCAAGAAGTACCCAAATTTCTGAGAGGTGGGAAAGGGAGAAGGGGTGGTTTTTCGAAATATCATGTAGACAGTGACCTTCCACTTTTTTTGAAAGCCAAGTGTGCAAAATTTCATCAAGCTCGGAATAAAATTGTAGATATATACAAAACAAACAAGCACCGCCCGCCTGGGATATTCTTCTTTATATAATAGTTATACATATCATAACTAAAATAATGTTTAAAATAAATACAAATTCACGTGTTTTCTTGGAAAGGTGTGTAATTATTTTGTGGCTTCATTATTAATATAATTAGTTAGAAGGACTTTGTTTACATCACTTAAAAGCAGAGGTGTAAACAAAGCTCTTCTTATTAATTATCCAGATACATGTATTTAGAAGAAATAAAAATGTTTTTGGAAGACAAGTAAATTACAGAATAATTTGTGAGGTTACTTCTATTGGAATTTTTTTTTTTTATGAAAAATGTTTTTGTTTTACGGCACTTTTTTTATACATATTTCTGCATTCGACCGGTTTTGGTTGGACTCAACCTTCTTCATTTTCTTACTTTTATGTAGGGATAGATATTGTAACGATACACCGCACACATTTTTAAGACTCTGGCATTTCTTGGCTGCAAAAATGACGGATAAGGATGAAATTTTTATTAGAAGCAACGCTTTTATCCGAAGTAAGTGTGACAGTAGGAAACGTTGAGCTGGATATCGAGGATGGCATTACACAACGTTATTGGTCGGGAGAGTTCTGCAATATATCTTAAAATAAATTTCGGAAACAGAACATTACTTAGAATGATGCAATTATTATTTTGGTTTTTTAGACAGTCAACCAAAATAATTTTTTGTGTGTTTTTTTATAAACGAAAATTCACTTAGTGACAAATTAAAATTTCGAAAAGTAAATAATGTTGATGTGCAAACGCGGCCTCCGATAGTGACCTTATTTGTAGTCTGCACGTTTCGACCAATATTCGCCCGATGTTATTCACATCTCCCCTCTCTCCTCGACGCGTCACGTTAAATCATCATAAATCACACATTTATTCCTTCTCTGTTAATAGATTATTGCTTTCATTTCCAAATTCATATATCAAACGAAAACAACACTTCAATATTCCCCGCTATTGGAGATAATATACGGATAATTTGAATGGGACCGTTTTATTGACATATCACTTCAAGGGCGCTAAGTAGTCCTCCAAATTGACCACAAAGTAATACCATTGGAAAAATGGTTAGCTGTCAGAAACCAATGCTCAATGTGATTCAGTATTATTAGATTGTTCTGTGTCTTTTTGACAGTGAAATAATTCACAACATTAGAGGTTGCAATGAAGCATTAATATCCTTTGGGATACAAAGGGAATTATTGATGTATTATGTAACATAATGGTTGGAAAATGATAATTTTAATTTTAAATCTCGTGTGTAGTTTTTTTTTATTTATACGAATACCGCACAAGAGTCCCAACTGCTCCCAACCGTCTGGAGCCAGTGAGACTATGGCATCACCAATTGGGGAATGTTATGAGGCTGAAGGTATTGGGGAGGAGAAGAAGAAGGGGAAGAGTAAGGTGCGGAATACCTGGCTATTCAGATCTGGTCACCAAACACGGCTAAAAACCATTTCAAGCAACGTTTAACAGGGCGATACTGAGAGCATCTTCCACTCTGGAACGTGCGCTAATATACCATAAAATATTTTTAAATGAATTAATTGTGAAACAACACAAATTAATTAAATAAAATTTACTTGCGCACGCCGGGATTTGAACCCGCGACCTTCGGATTCGTAGTCGAGAACCTTACCCCTCGACCATGGAGGCCGTAGTTGTTCTAGTTCCTATGACGACTTCAAAACAAAACAACTAACTAACCATCACGCAGTTTCTGTGCATGGGTGGGCAGAGAGGACGGACCGCCAAATGACTCGATCTAAGTATAACACACCTAGTATGTAAAGAATATCTTAAAGAAAATCACGAATATTATAAAAGTATGCGAAATGAAAATCAATTAAAAACACCTGATTTTAAAACAACTCAAATGTAAAACCATTATATTTATCAGGCCATGAAAAATTACTATGCCAATCAGAACAAATAAATAAAATTAAACTCTTATAATAATTAATATTTCATACAAAACGTGAATACCAAATTAGTAATCGCGGCTCCCTTATCAGACACAAGAACTCCGCTTTTCTGATAAACATTTTTCATTTAAATTAAAATAGTTATATACGACCAAGAATACCCTTTAATTAAATATATTTTGTAAATTACTTGTAATGCAACTTATAAGAAATGAATTAAAATGAAATAAAATCTTTATTTACGGATTCACACGGCATGCGGATATTTTGTGTATCTGAAATTATAATACGAGATGCAATTTAAAAAAAAAATCAACCGTCCTCTAATTTGAAAAACACCAGTGCTGTAAATACGATTCCACCGTGTTTAGAATTAGCAAATTTGGGCCACATGTGCAAGCTGTTAGGGAGAACAAATTCTCAGAGAATTATTTCACAGCTAGATGAGAGTTCCGCTGTGAGGATTATTTCAGATCATTACGATTTACAATATCCTTTTGAAAGACATTAATTCCATTCGGTAAGGAGAATTTCATTTGACCCAAATCCTATTAAAGTGTAATATTTCTGTGAATTAGATTATTGCAAGACATTTCTTCAGGCGATTCTGTTTTACAGGGGAATTTTTTATTTATAATAATGATGTGGCTTACATTGCCAGAGTTTCCAAGAAAAAACGTTCGCTTTACCTGCACTAAACTAAACATAAATTAAATAACATGTTACGGGCTTTCATGTTAAAGAAAATAATCAAGTAATGTTTTCAGTAAAACCTGGCGGTGATTGCTACAAAGAACATAAACCAAAAATGGTTCAATCACTTATATCAAAAGATTATTAATAGAGTGTGATATTTAAACTCGATAACGATAATACAGTTAATTGATCGACGAAAGTTTATCATTTTCATGAAAATGGAAGAAAGCGTTCAATATAAAAAGTACTTGTAAGTAATGTCGAGAAATTGACATTTTACATATTTTCACTGCGATGGTTCGGACACGCTGATCGAATGCGAGAGGAAACAGAAGAATAGATAATGCGAAAATAAAAATTATAAAAATTAACGAAACAATTTTTTTTTCATGCTAAAAGGTTAAGATTTGCAAAAACGTTTTTATTTATACATGTACATTTTTTTTTACACATTTCATAAATAAACCTTTTTTTAATTAATAATAATAGTTAATATTAAAGCAAAATAAAAATTGAGTTCTAGAAACGAAACTTGAATAGAATAAATAAATCATTCATTTCAACAAAATTGTGTTATTTTTTTTTTTGAAATAAATCGATATCAAGTGGATATTTTTAAGAATTTGGTATAGAAATCCAAATTTCTCTAACTTGTAAACATTTAGAATGTAAAATAGACTGCCAAAAAATCCCTTTGTGTCGAGCTTAGTGCCCTGGCACATAAAATAATCACCCGCCACCACATCAAAATATGACATATTATTTTGAATTAAAGTTGGCCCATTTCGAGTGAATAATTGAAGAGTGTGTATAAAATGACGTTTTACTGTAGATGATACAATGAAGACGATATCTGTATCAGGTCAGATATTCGTTGAATTTTAAATACCTATTGAATACGATTAAAGCCGATAAAACAATTTTTTTTCGTGAAAATCAGTTAGGAGATCGATAAAAAAATTTATATGCAAACAATGCTACACAATTTATAATTAACGCATAAAGAATGAAAAATTACATAATTATACAGTTGTATTAATTGAATATACTAAAAAATTCAAAGTATTCATCCAATTAGTTTTGGGAAACAGAAAAATCACGTGATTCTGTCTAAGATGGTCTTTTGGTGGTAAAAAGAAACCTCGGCGAGGAACTTTATAATAAGATTCCTTCGACTAAACAAAGGCAAAAATGGTAACCGAGCTTTGACCAAGACAAAACAGTTTTAATTATAATACTCCTCAAACACCGTTCGTCTGCAAACTCCTCTTTAATCAGATCCCCCTAAGCAATTGGATCCCCTTGATCACCTTTCTTTGGATATGGTTTTATTAATTCCGGCTTTTACTTCTTGCTCATCTTCCCATAATTTTATATATTTGGAGTGTTACACTGGAAAAAACATGTTAGGTTTTTAATAATATCTAATAAACGTTTTTATTTTGGAATCATATTATTTCATCTACCAAACTTTGCACACTTAAGGCGTTTATATTCATTTCAAAGATGATATTCAAGTTCTGTGAAAGTTCTATTCAAATTCTGTTACTATTACATTACGATCCAGTTGTTTCACAGCGCTGTAATAATAACAGAACTTGAATAAAATTTTCGCGGAACTTGAATATTAACATGGAATTTAAATGAATCTATAAAATTTCTCAAAACAATCCACATTTACATGACCGTATTATGATGTATTTACGGGTGTTTAAAATAATTATTTATTATCGCTAAAACGATTCAGTTAGAAAATAATTAAAATTCTCTATTCTGTGAGATTTTTACAATTATAATGTGTTTTCCCCATATTTAAATGATAATGTTATCTAATTGATTTTTTTAAATCTGTTGTATATTTTTGGTAATGTGAACATAGCGAGAAGTGGTGAATAAGTCATTTTCCGTAATTTATTAATTAATGTTAAATTAGGTTAATTCATTTCCAATTGTTCAAGTAAATTTATACAACTGCGTATTTTGTGATATGTGTTAAACTGGTAGCTAAGCTTAGTACTCACTGATCATGTCAAATTAAAATGTTCTTTTGAACTTACCAATTTATAGCCTTTTTTATTTGTTATCGAGATGGTTAAAAAAATATTTATGTCACAACCATTTTGTGAAAAGGGGAATGAAATTCACTTCAGCAATCATTTTGTCGGAGGGCCTGAGGAAATCAACTCGGAAATATCAATCAAGTCTAGCTTTGTTCAATGCCATTGTGATGAACGCGTAGTGACAAATTGTTGGCGGTCCTTCGAGTTCCTTGTAAAGCGGCGAATTTCTTATTTATTTTTCTAACGAAATGATATATGTGTATATAAATCACCTCTTCCCGTAGTATGTTGATCTAGTAAGACCTATGTTGATCTGCATTTAAGACCATGTATTGTTATGAGGTGATTATATATATATACGAGTATATATTTATTTTTAGAAAGATAAATATTCCAGCGTTGCTAATAACCTAACAATACTATTTTAAAATCTTCTACTACAATCACGCTAAGCTGAAAATGTTGCTTGTGTCCTAATGGAGGACTTAGCCAACCGAATAATTGAACTCACGACGCCTGGGTGGGAACCCAACGCAACACAAATCAGCCACTAACCGGTAAGTAAATTGATAAAAACATTTTTTAATAATTTATACATATTGAAGAAAAAGTGCCAGACTTAAAAAATGTAATTTTCCCCAAAATTTTCGAAAAGAAAATTTCCACTTTCGATTCCCTTTTTCAATTTGCGTCTTCCAGAAATCTCAAATAATTTAAATGATCATGTATAAAGAAAATCGCATTAAAAGAGATACGCTAAAATAAAAAGATAAACTAGAGATAAGTTTATCCGGGCTGCCAAAAATTTCTAAAACAATGTTAGTTCACAGTAAATAAAGTAATTTGTTGTGTCCGCCCATCGCGTTAAGCTCAGTTTGTGTTAAATGTGTCCTTGTCCAGTTACAGCCTAACTCCGTAAATAGCTTTATGCTTTATGCCATATAACCCTTCAACGTATAGCCCACATGACGCCGCCAATAGGCCTGACTTTTATTACTCCCTTGAAAAGTTTCCTTTACTCGTGGCGGACATTTAATTCTCTGGGAATCGTTTAACCTTAGGCCTCCTTGGAAAACCCCTTTCAGCTTTATAAGCAGACTGGAAACTCGTTGCAAACAGAAACATGCCTACTTGTTCTAGCGAAGTGAACAATCACAAACTTAAGCAGAAAATCTGTGTGCTGAAGCATCAAAAACTCTGGAAAGGTGAGTTCCAACGTCATGAACGACGTACAACAACTGAGTATCTCGAATTTCTAGGTCAGCTATTTTCAACTCACAACGTCATAATCATTTTGTACTTCGAAGCTCTGAAAGATCCACTAATATGACGCTGTATTTTTTCAAATGTTCTTTTTTTGTTTTGTTATCTTTGAATTAACTTATGTAAAGCCGCAAGGCGAGTAATATTTTACCATATTTATAACTTCAATAACTTTAATAATATTTCCGTTTAACACCATTCCCATCTGTGAAATTACAAATACTTTATTGCATGTTATTCAACACTCGGCACATACTAACAGCACACTTAATTACAATCTAGACGTACACCAACAAAACTCCTAGAAACCACAACAAACTTCATATACCAAAAATACACTCAACAAAACATGGACTAAAATCTTTAGAATTTACTCGTATACCATACACACAATGCAATAAATTACACAACGATATTGAAATGCAAGCCAATCTGAAAGATCTAAAAGTAAGATGCTTAAACTCTTCTATTTGAAAGAATACCTTAAAGATTAATACTGTGATGTGTCTCTGTAATAAGTATAACTATGTAATGTACCTGTACGAGACGTGTAGGCCCGCACAAGGGACTGTAAATATTTAGGCAACGGCACACAGGGACGCATCACTATAGTGATTCGCTAGTCCTCCTGAGAAAGGTTTTGATAGTTTCCAAGTGGGGATGTCGTACTTGATTTGTAGCACCGGCCAGAAAGGTCGATTGCTTGAGGTGGTGTCAGCTATCATATGAGCGAGGTTTGCTGCATATCTGGGACGGCATTTAGGTCGGACCAGTCGCTGCAAGCTCGTAGGTAGGCTGGGTGGTTATGGGGCTCAGGTTGTGGCATATCCGGGGACGGCTTTAGGGTCGAACCGGTCGCTGCAAGCTCGTAGGTAAGCTGAGTGGCTGTCGGGCTTAGGTTGCGGCATATCCGGGGACGGCTTTAGGGTCGGATC
Organism: Halesus radiatus; assembly: GCA_022606495.2. Classification (NCBI taxonomy): domain Eukaryota; kingdom Metazoa; phylum Arthropoda; class Insecta; order Trichoptera; family Limnephilidae; genus Halesus; species Halesus radiatus. Next base: position 20,660 of record JAHDVE020000721.1, read on the forward strand.
GGTCACTGCAAGCTCGTAGGTAGGCTGGGTTGCTGTCGGCTCAGTTTGCGGCATATCCGGGGACGGCTTTAGGGTCGGACCAGTCGCTGCAAGCTCGTAGTTCACTTGAGGTAACGTCAGCTGTAGCTGGGTGTAGAGACTATTTCTGTCTGGCAGCGGTAAGTTGAGGAATCCGAGGTGAAGCAGCGTCTCGGCGGAGGTCTCTCGCCTGGTGAGGAGAGTGGGTCTGGGCAGAGTGAAGATTTCTCACTTAGTAAGGAAGGCAGGTCCGGGTAGATTGAAGATAAATTAATGGTGGTCGAAATTCACGGTGAAACAGCGTTATAGTGGAGATGTTACTTGGCCAGGGTCGTGAGCGGGAATAGCGCGCGTGCCTTTGTGCGTACGATTTTTATAGGGCGCCGGCAACATTATTTGCAGGTGTTATGAAATCATTTCATTTTGTGGTGTAATTTTGACTTATTTAAAGTTGTTAACAATTTATATTTGGTTATAAAGAAATATATTTTATTTGTTTAAATTGATTCACTCTATATACGTTTGATACAGTACCAGTGATGTGTTTCTTTATAATAAGTGTCTTTGTACACTTATATTATAATGTACCAGTGATATGTCTTTATTAAAAATGCAAAGTATGTGTTGTAAATGTTGTCAATGTAATAATAATAATAATGTGAAAAATCACCTCAAGGGCGCTCAATGTACTGTGAATGTTATTATGTATTTTAAATATTAAGTATGTTTGTTTCTAAAAACTATACTGCTGGTTCTGCATGTGATCCCACAATGAGTTTTTAACTCTTGGAAATACAATGTACATGTATTTTATACGTTTTTAATAAAAAAATTATTAGAACTCTCCAAATATTGACAAAATGCATGCTTTGTACTGTTCAATTTTTATCACATGGAAGTGACGTAGGTATTTGGAACATAGGTCCGATAATCAGAGAAACCCTCAATTTTAAGTTGAGTTGTTCGGTCAACGGTTAAATAACGTTTGAAATGATGGACATAAAACCATAAATTGCATTGTTGGCTGAATTGATGACAATTTCATATATGACGGTGGATCGAAGAACTGGACCTTAATCAATTTTAAAACAGATATCGAAGATGTCACTAATTTACAAATGAAAATAAGCCATTTATATACTGTAAAATCTTAAAAAGCAAACAAAATAATGAAGTGATGGTATTGGATTTCTACCTGCTTTAATTTAAGTATCCTAATGTAAATTCTCAGTTTTCAGATCGGTATATAACTCATCTCGAAGGCTGTTGCAAGCAAAGTATCAACAGTCATTGTATATCTGTGGATAGTTATCATTCTAAGATTATTTTTAATCAGCGCGTGACATCAGGGAGTAACGTTAAATTATTTATATTTCTATGCCTTCTCTATATATAAGATTAATTTAAATACATGGGGGGATTTAATCAATTTAAAAAAAAAAGCCTAAAGATTCTACGAGTAGCTACGCTTTGTCGTCCTTTAGTGTAGGACGAGTGATTCCCACGAGTGGACGATTTAAGTCGCTTGTTGATTTTACATGATTTTGGGGATAAGCATTCTTTGTGCTCTTTATTTATAAATACTTCAGATAATTCTTTTTTTTAAGAATGGCCTGGTTACGAATAACCTGACAATATTTGAAAATCTCCTACAACCATCACAGTAAGCAGAAGATGTCGCTTCTGTTGTAATGTAGGACTTAGCCAGCCGAGGAATTGAACTCACGACGCCTGGGTGAGACCCAAACGCGATGCCAACTCAGCCACTGACCGGTCTTTTTCAATTCAATTCAATTCATCGCTTCTTTTTTGTAACATTTACTACATTTAATTTGAAGGTTTCTAATGTTTAAATATTAAAACACTTTTTATCTTTATTCCACTTTTATATTTGACCTTGACCGGTTTCAGTCTGTGACAGCTCTTTTCAGATTGTTACAATTAATGCTTAAACTATAGTTTACATATAACTTTGGGTGGCAGTGGTAACAAACCATGATTTTACAAAACGTGACTTATATGATATATTTGAATTTGTTCATAATATTATTTTATAATCAATCTGGTTTCAAAACATATTTTTAAGATGGGTTACAGTTGTTTTTATTCTAAAAATGAATGTTATTAGATTTTGACTACTTATTTAATATTTACAATGGGATTCCACCATATTTTAACAGTTTTAAAAAAAGATAGACTAAAGGTTTCGATTTCATAAAATTCCAAAAGATAGTGACCAAATTTTCATTGGAATGTTATTTTGGAAGGATTCCATTTTATAGGGGTACGCGACGAAAAGTTGTTTATATTTAGAGAGGGTGGGGGAGTGGCGTTAAAGCGAAATATATTCGAAACGTAGGAAATGGGCTCAAAAAGATTGGGAACCTCTGATCTAGACATTCATAAAAAAACAACATATTATTTATCTCAGCGACACAGTGATAACAATCGATTACTTGAATTTCCTTCCAAATTGATAAAATTGTGAAAGTCTAGATTGGTTTTAAATAATTATTTTAGCTCTATGTTGGGTTTTTTTTAAATCAATTTATGCGTGAATCTAAGGAGAATCATTCGAGTAATATTGAGAACGGACCCTTGAATGGGTTCAAATCATAATTATAATTTTTTTGTATTTCTTGGTCATTAAATATGTTACAATTTCTTGCCCTTTATAATTGTGAAATAAAACTCAACATAATTAATGGTTAAGCATGTTATAGAAAAGTTCACCAGCACAAAACTACACAATAGAAATACAAAGTTATTATGTTTATGAAGGCAATTTCTTTAAAAAATTTATGTTTTTGATCGTGTGTAAGCGTAGTGAGCAACATTAAGAAAGGGTTGCTTAGATGGTTTGGGCATGTGGAGCGAATTAACGAAGAAAGGATTGTAAGAATAATGTATGACGCGAATGTGAATGGAAGAAGAAGCCGGGGACGCCCGAGGAAGACATGGCACGATCTAGTGAATACAGAAGTCGGAATAATAGAAGAGAATGTATGAGACGATGTATGAATGTGAATGTAGCAAGAAGTGTTTGCCAATATCGAGTTGTTTGGCGGTCCGTCCGCTCTGCCTACCCCTGCGGGGAAACGGCGTGATGGTTAGTTAGTTAGTTAGTCACATTATAGATGTGAAAACCTCACAGAATTCAGAAATTTAACTGCTTTCTAACTAAATCGGTTTTATCGATAATAAATCATTATTTTTAAAAACCCGCCCAAATTAGAATGGAGTGGGAGTAAATAAAATCATATAAATAAGTCGTCACAATGTGGATTAACCGCAGTTTTAAAATGGCCTTGAACGCCAAAACAGCTTTCATAATAATAAAAACTAAAAATATTTGCAGAACTTAATAATAACATTATTAAATTCGATTTACATTAAATTTTTTTTTTAAAATTTAAAATATATTTTTGGTGATTTCGTGATGACATTTTCTTGAATTCTTTGAACATGGTCGGTAACAGAAAGAGTTTCAAAAGATAAAATTAAGTTCTTGACCCAGCAGATAACTTAACACGAGAAGTTGCTGGTAGGTTTAGTTGTATATAACAAAACAATGGTCAGCGAGAGATTTATTTAAAATTCTTAAAAAAAACTTCTCCAGTTCCGCGACAGAAATCTCCGTCACTATTTATCTTGTCTCGAATGAAGCGTGTAAATCACAGAGCGGAAGAACTCCGACAAATGAATTTAATTTATTTCTCATAGTGAAATCCCCTCAGCCGTGGTGGTGATGAACGCTTTTAAAGTCCTAAGAAAACAGAAATGATTTCTTTCCAAGTGCTAAATATACGACGTCATTTAGATACGTTAACGACTTGTTGCCTGTGCGGTGATTTAAATAAAAGCTTGGATTCTGGTTTGGTTGCGATCATTTATAAATTTCACGCATAATAAAATAATCATATTTTTTGACACAGTTAACGGTTTTTCAGACTGCAGGTGATAAAAATACATTTATGCGATGCTAACTTTACTAACCCATGTTAATAGTAGGGCGTAATATGTAGTTATATGCATTCCATTTCTAGATTACTATATATCTATATATAAAAATGGATGTTTGTCTGTGTGTTCTCGATTTTCTCGAAATTTTCGCTGAAAATATCAGTTTCTTCTTATTATTGCCGGCAATGAGTAGTTTTAAAATTAGTATGAAAAACATTAAACCCACCATATGTTATTAAGGTAAGCCCATAGATATTCCACCGTGGTTAGCCACAGATTACATTATTAAAAAAAAGGTTTGTTTGGGCAGAATACTTTCAAAATGGAAAACACAAGTATGCACCTACTTAAGAACTTTATAATAATAATAATAATAATAATAATAATAATAATAATAATAATAATAATAATAATAATAATAATAATAATAATAATAATAATAATAATAATAATAATAATAATAATAATAATAATAATAATAATAATAATAATAATAATAATAATAATAATAATAATAATAATAATAATAATAATAATAATAATAATAATAATAATAATAATAATAATAATAATAATAATAATAATAATAATAATAATAGTTAATAATAATAATAATAATAATAATAATAATAATAATAATAATAATAATAATAATAATAATAATAATAATAATAATAATAATAATAATAATCATAATAATAATAATAATAATAATCATAATAATAATAATAATAATAATATTTATTTGAAACACATTATTTTACAGAAATATTTCAGAAGGCTTTGACTGTCCAACTAGGAGCAAATCCCGTTTTAGGACAGTCAAATTGATAAGTTCAGTTCATAGTAATATATATACACATAAAAGAATATAAAACAATTGAGATGGCCCCCCCCCCACTAGGCTTTAAAGATGTGATGGCCCGTCCTTCCTTCGTTTATGATTTAATTTAGCAATAGACTTTCGTTCGCGCCACCGATTTAAGATGACTCCTCTACTGCTGCCTTAAATTTTCCTAACTAATGTGATCGGAAAACTCTTTGTAGTTTTCCTTTCAATTTGAGGTTTTTCCCCTCCTTGGCCAGCGTGTAACGTCTAGCCCTATGCTAACATTCGAGTGTTTCCGATTTTCATAATTTTCACGGAAATTTTATCACTCCAATGTGGTCAATTTCCCAAGCTTTTCCGGAGTCTACGTTGTGTTCTGATTTTTGGTTCAGACTATTGGGAAAACAAGGTCTTATTTTGTGGTAACCCCTATTCTTTGTAGCGTAGGCAGACTCTCGCATTCCATTGACAGAATTCATATTCCTAACATTACTCCTATCTTAGACTTTAATGTTCTGAACTCTCTATTATTTTCCTACTATGCAATCTACGTTAATTTCCTATAGGAAGACTAGCATTTTCCTAACTTTACCCCTAAATTTTCTATTTTTCTTCTATCGTGAGTTTTAATGGGAAAACTTAGCTTCTGGGCTATACTAATTGCACTATTCCTGATCTATATAATACGACGTAATTTCAATTTCAAATTTGGTATACATAAATGTAATGATCACAGTATTATCGCCTTTCCTCATCGTACTAAGTGTTATTCTCCATGGGTTAGTTTCAATGAATTTCATGGTTAAAAGGTACAGTTTTACTTGTTTTGGCGCCATCTCCATCCTCTCCTAAATTTGGGAAAATTACATGATTAGGTTTTAGTTTACACAGCTTTTGTTATGACGAGAGATCGAATACGGCTTGTTTTGCTGCAATTCGGCTCCAGACCAACCCCTAAAGTACTCAGATGACCACGTTTCCGGTCAGTAACTCTCTCTTCACAGACGTACAGCCTGACCAAACGGTATACGTAACCTCTTCAATTTTCAGGTCGTGCGCTATTGGTCATCCCCTGTACCGCGACGGAAAGAGCACCTTCCTTATCCATGGGTCCGAGACCCTCCGAATTCCCGTCCTCCAGACAGTTACATTTAAAGGAGATCAAACCGGTTCCGTCCCCTCGTCAAACAACATTATATACTGCGAATTTTTGCAAAGTCCGGGTTGAAAGGCCGTCCCCCGCATCAAGAGTTCAGAGATAACCACGCTTAAATCAGCAATTATCTCTGCCCAATCGATAGGTACAAATTATAAATATATGTAAACAATACGAGTTTTTATAATCCACAATACACCAGTTTTCCCAGAAAATTGTGGATCTGACATCTCCAACACAGGTCGTGAATCTGTGCCAGATATTCAGACATATTACATAAGAATATACGTAAAAGTGATAATACAATATACATGATATATTACTTTTTGGTTTGGTTGACAGGTTGGTTTAATGAGACCCTGCTATCTCATGTAGTTTGAATTTAACTGTAGATTGATTTTTGTTTGTTTGGAGAAAAGGTAGGACTCAAAAAAAAGCCCAAAATTTGCAAGGCCTGAACCTTGAAAACCTAAGTCGAAGATAAAATTAATTTTATAACATAACTTGGGAACGTATTGTCGACGAATGATTATGCTTATTTTGACATTTTTAATAATGTGGGTTTTTGTTTGTTCTGTTGAATTCATCAATATGTTCGAACGGGTGTGGAGCGCCTTTGAATTGAATCTTTCTATGAAAATGGCGCTATAAAAATATTTATGTACGCAAACTACAAATACGTGATTTCTAAAAGATGATAGTCCATCGTAAAAGATGATAGTTATTTTTCAATTAAATGTCGACGTTTGTTAAAGTACTTATTCTTCGTAAGATGTACTGAAATTCGAATATATATATACATACTTATACGTATCTACATACTTCGATAAAAGAAGGTGTGGTTTGGAATGTTGACCTAGTTTTAATAACAGTCGAGGATGTGTGTCATTGAGATATGCGACAGTTATTAAGTGTCAGAGACCCCCGTCAGGAAGCATAACAATTAGGATTCATTGGTTTGTTTTAGAATGATAACGATCTTTGAATTAATAAAAATCGTTTGGAATGTTGATAATATTATTAACGTTAGTTTTCGAATTTATATGTTAGGGAAAATATATACTAATAAAATAAATAGTTTTTATAGGACATATACATAAATATAATAAATGGTTTTATATATATATATATTAAACATTGTATATAAATAAACATAAAATAAATAACGGCCATATAGATTTGATAGATACATTATACACTTTCTTTATATATATACCTATACACACATACATACTCTTAGTAAAGGCCAAGTCTTTAGCCGAAGTTATTTCACTGCACAGTGAAATACCTATAAAAGATGTTCTGAAGTTGTTGACTATGAATTTACTCGATAAAGACAATTATACAGGTAGGTATCTACCGGAAATTTTTATAAATACTTAAATGTATTTATGGAAAAAATAGGTATTTTTGAATATTTAAAAAGTCAAGTGCTGGTAATGAGTGAGACAATTGAATTATCTATAGTACTAGTTTAATTATAATTCAATGCGAAAAGAGAGGTTTATACAGGTAAGTATCTAACGGAAATTATTATAAATACCTATATGTATTTATGTAAAAATTATATTTCTGAATATTTAAATTCAAGTACTGGTATTGAGTGAGACAATTGAATTATCTATAGTACTAGTTTAATTATAATTCAATGCGAAAAGAGAGGTTTATACAGGTAAGTATCTAACGGAAATTATTATAAATACCTAGATGTATTTATGTAAAAAATTATATTTCTGAATATTTAAATTCAAGTACTGGTATTGAGTGAGACAATTGAATTATCTATAGTACTAGTTTAATTATAATTCAATGTGAAAAGAGAGGATTATCGTAAAATATTTAATGGAGCTAGCACAAATATTTGATTAGAACGGCTTTGATCAAGTATACAAAACATTCACTCATGATAGATAACGGTCGTATAGTATTGACCTATATATTAAACAGTAAATATAAATATATATATATATACATATTTACATATTTACATATACACACATACAATACATGTACTTATAAGTCATTAGAAATATAATTCATATCTCCATCCTCGCCTTCCCCGGGATCCTGAAAACTTGTATATTAATTTGACTCACCTGAATTCCGACAAATTCATAATTTTTCCAGACGGGTTATACACGCCAATA